>APFE030182156.1:135458-218392 GCA_000404065.3 Pinus taeda
AAATATATACAAGAAACTACAGTCCATCCTCTTTCTGTACCTTCTTACGAAATTTCAATCTGATGCTCAAAGAGAAAGTTATGACGATTTTCCCCAGGTCACCTGTTTGGAATGTAATTCAGGAGTCTGCAAAAAGCCCAACTTCCTTAGATCATATCTTAGCAAATATAGCGCAAAAAGATCTGAAATTTGGATCCGAGATTTAGCGCGATGTCTTCTGAAATGTTTTTTTTTTTCGACTTCTGAAACGTCGCAGAAGAAAAGTTATAGCGAAAATTCCACGATGGCCTGTTTGGAGCAGCAAAACCCTAGAATCCAAAGCTCTGATTCCAAATGTTATGAAACCAGCTCAAGAAAAGATAGAAAAGATAGATCAACGCCTTAGAATTCAGCGTCTTCAAGGGGGCAACCTCCTTTACATTACATAAATGAACAATTCTTGGATGATACAAATGAAAAGACCTCCTTTCTATATATATGGAGTCTAAGGGTCATTATATAATCAGAGCCTACATAACAATAATAATGTAAGGCACAATAAATAACAATAGTGGGCTTCTATGGGGCACAATAGTAGCAATATGGGCACTACATGGGTACATCAATATAATAAGGGGGTTGTACTAATAATAATAAGGGGTTACACTAGTAGTATAGGGGCCTAACATTATCCATCTATGCAAGTCTCATGACAAAACTCATTATTCAAGAAACTTCCACGTATGAAAAAGCAACTAGTCAAAAAGTTTGGAAGGAGGCAATGAATGAAGAATATCAGTCAATCACGAAGAATGATGTTTGGGAAATAGTAACAAGGCCTAAAGAAAAGTCAGTGGTGAATCCTAAGTAGATATAAAAGATTAAGAATGCTGCAAATGGGAGTATTAACAAATATAAGGCACATTTTGTGGCTAGAGGATTCTTCTAGAAAGAGGGAGAAGACTATGATGAGACTTTTGCTTTAGTTTCCATATACACCTCCATCATCTCGCTTGTTGCTTCTATGGGATGGGAACTACACCAGATGGGTGTAAAGACTAAATTCCTCAATGGTGTGATTGAGGAAGAGGTGTACATAGAGCAACCTCAAGGATTTGAGGTATATGGAAAGGAGTCTCATGTTTGCATGTTAAAGAAGGTCGTTTATGGACTCAAGCTAGCTCCAAGAGCTTGGTATGCTCGTATTGACAACTATACGATGAGATTGGGATTTACAAAGGGTGAAGCCAATCTAAACCTTTACTTTAAGGTTTCAAAGAATGCCACTGTGATCTTATTATTATATGTTAATGACTTGTTTCTGACAGGTTCCAAGCCTCTTACCATTCAATGCAGGAAGCAATTGGCTTCTGAGTTCATCATGATGGATCTTGGGTTAATGCACTATTGCTTAGGATTGGAAGTATGGTAGAAACCTTGCGAATTCATCATTGGTCAAGGAAAGTATGTAATAAAGAGCCTTTAGAGATCTAGTATGATGGATTTCAAATCCATGACGACTCCCATGGTGAATAATGTGAATAAGTTAAGAGGCTTCGACTCCAAATTGGTAGATCCATCTATGTATTGGTGACTAATTGGTATGTTGATGTATTTGGATAACACCAGGCTGGACATCTGCTTTGTTGTAAACACCTTGGGCCAGTTCCACGTAGAACTAAGACACAAGCATTGGATTGCAACAAAGCACATCTTGAGATATTTGCATAGTACAATGAATTATGGCTTGAGGTATGTTGCAAACAAGGATGTACAGATTAATGAATATACAAAATTTAATGGGGCAAGAAGTGTTGAAGACAAGAAGAGTACCTTAGGAGTATGCTTCAATTTGTGATCCACTATGATATTGTGGATGAGTAGGAAGCGAGGTTGATTACACTTAGCGCTGTTGAAGCAAAATACATTGCAACCCATGAGGCTTGTAATGAAGTAATATGGATTTGAAAGTTATTTGCAATATTTTTCATCTAAGAGTTGGAACCAACAGTGATATAATGCAATAATCAAAGTTATGTGAAACTTTCATAGAATCATGTGTTCCACGATAGGTCGAAGCATATTGAGATCAAATACCACTACATCCATGATGGCATAGAGGAGAGCAATAGGGCTCGCGTACATCTCCACATATGAGAAAAAAATTGATTTTTTGATGAAGTT
Organism: Pinus taeda; assembly: GCA_000404065.3. Lineage (NCBI taxonomy): Eukaryota > Viridiplantae > Streptophyta > Pinopsida > Pinales > Pinaceae > Pinus > Pinus taeda. Next base: position 137,622 of record APFE030182156.1, read on the forward strand.
GTTGTCGAGGAACAAGTTTGTTTACTTCAGAGACAAGTTGGGCTCGTGGAGATCACCCCTCTCATTCAGAGGGAGTGTTGATTTATCTACAACACAGATGGACATTCTCTCGAACGGGACAATGGGTCCAAGAGACCCAAAGGGATCAACATAAAGTTTTGAGTGAGTGTCTCTTGGAGGAGGGCCCTAATCACACACCAGAAATGTTGGAGTGAGGTCCTGGGCCTTGATCACACACCAGGCATGGTGGAGTGAGGTCCTTCAACATTTGGACCCTAATCACACGCCAGATAGGGTGGACTGAAGTCGTATTCAACATCTAGAACCTACCACCAACCAGGAAAGGGTTGAGTAAGGTCTTGTCCCATAGTGCTTACTGTAAAGGGTGAGTGAGTGCTTGCTAGTTGAGGGTCTCAACATTTTGGCCTAGGTAGTGGCCAGGGGATTTGAGGACTGGTCACTCTAGAGGAGTGATTCCTGATATTGACATGGGTTTGGTACTACCTTGGCTAGGCCACTAGTAGATGTTGATGATAAATGATTATGTTGGCAACAACGGATAACCTTTTCTTTAGAGAAATTTGTTCAATTTGAGAACATCTACAACAATGATTATGAATACCTCCCTAGTTAAGAGGGAGTGTCAAATTTGTAACTATGGTTGGTATTCATAATGTACTTTTGGTCACTTGATGTAATTATATTTATCATTGTAAAATCATATTTATAAATGCTTGAGTCAAAGGAAAATTTATTTTGAGTCAAAGTCTTATTGCGACTTTTAAAAGATGTAAATTTGAATTTTTGAAAAGAAAATTTTTGCTCCAAAAGTAAGTGAGCTTCTCTCCCAATCAAGTTGGCCCTGGCCAAGAGACACACCCTTTCACCGTAGATAGGCCACTATATAAAGGCATCTCAACCTCCTCATTTGGGCAATTTCACATTCCTCTCAGAAGACAGATTTTGGGCAAGTGAGTGAAGGACAAGAAGGACGAAAAATAAGGTTGAGTTTTCTCTCTCCTCTCTCCCTTTAGCATATCACACATGTGAAGTAATCTCTCTCTCTCTCTGGTTCACATTTTTTGGGGAAACTGTTACAAGGGACCAAAATTTTGTGGGTTGTTGGGGCATTTGTGGCAGGGCCAAAATTTTGGGGCAACTGGTTATTACATGAAGGCCAAAATTCTAGAAGTGTAGGATCAAGAGCAAAGTGCAGGATCAATTTGGGTGAATTGACTTGGAGGAGAAGACCAAGTTTGACCATACGTCTAGGTGTGTCTCTCATAGAACTATAAAATTTCTCTATTGAAAAAGGTTGTTGGATTTTTCCCCATAGTGGGTTATCCCAGGGTAAATCTTGTCTCTCTTTTATGCAATGTGATCTCTATTGTTTTACTATTCTTTATTGTTGAATTTATGAAGTTTAATTATTGAATGATATATTGAAATAAGTTAAAAGGAGATCTACATCAAAATCAATTATCAGAAATTCAAAAATATTGTGCTAATCCTAATTGCACTAGAAACTCAACATCCTCGATGTTGCATATTCTTTTTGTGCATGATTTTGTAATGAGTTCATAATAAGTTCAATTTGATGTTCATAATAAGTTTATTTTTATAATCTTAGAACTCTAACCATCTTCCACCTTTAAATGTTTTAGTTTGCTTGAAGGGGGGGGGGGGGGGGGGGGGGGGTGGGGTGGGGGAATATTCATCATCATGACTAAAAAGACTAGCAATAATGTTAATTTGGGAGAAATGTTAGTAATAATGTTTCCAACATTCACTCTCAATTTTTTTTGATGTTGAGTGACAATAAAGCCATCCTAACCAAATTATCTTGGCAAGTAGAGATATAAGTTGGGCATAATATCTAAACTATAAAAAAAATGGTTTGTCGATGTATAATTTGTTTTTATTACAGACATGTGACACCCTCACGTGTAGAGCCAAAATCTTTGCATAGTATTAAAGGGAAAAATAACAAGCTCCCCTAGTGTAAATATTTAGAGTTGTACCCCATTAAGCAAAACCTAGTAATGTTGAAAGGAACTTATGTTGATATGTTATGCAACCAAATCACAAAACAAAAGAAAACATATATCAACGACTTGCAAATTATCCTCTTCGAGGGGGAAACCTCCTTTACATCACATAAATGAACAATTATTAGATGATCCAAGTAACAAGACCTCCTTGGTATATATATGAGTCTAAGGGGTCACAATATAATCAGAGCCTACATAACAATAATAATGCAAGGGCACAACAATAACAATAATGGGCTTCTATGGGGCACAACAATAATAATATGAGGGCTACATGGGAACAACAATAACAATAGGGGGTACATTAACAATAAAAATACGGGGGCTACACTAGTATTATAGGGACCTAACATGCCCCTCTCCTTCCAAAAAGTGTTTTCCTCAACATTTGAGTAGTTCTAGATGTTTTTGTATAAAATTGTCATCCTCTCATATGGAATCTTCAATGGGTAAGTTGTTCCACTTAATGAGATACTCTGAAATTGATCAATTATATAGTTGGCGGGTTCTTGTTTCTTTGACTGCTTCATGCTCCAAGATGATTTTTCCTTCTTCATCAAGTTCTAGCAATATTGTTTGAACTACGACATTCTCATCGATAACCTTCTTTAAGATGAAACATGGAAAACTTGGTGTACTTGGGAAGATGCAGGGAACTCCAATTTGTATTCCACAGTACCAATATTTTGCAACACTTTGTGAGGACCATAATACTTGGGTGGTAATTTATTATCCTTCTTAGCTTGCTTGAGGGACATTTGTTTGTATGGTTGTAGCCTTAAAAGCCTACATCAAAACTTCTTTCACTATGATGTTGATATGCCTGTTGTTTCATTTAATTATGTGCAAGAGTCAGGTTTTCCTTTAAGGGTCAGAGAACTTGTTGTTGATGTTCAATGTGATCTTCCACTACTTGAACCTTAGAATTTCCTCTTAAAGATGATGTGATGGACGGTTGATAATATCCATAAATTTCCATAAATGGGGCCATTTTTGGTGCAGTATGGAAGGAAGTGTTATACCACCATTCAGCTAGAGGTAACCACTTGATCCATTGTCTTTGTTTATCATATACAAAGCAACAAATATATTCTTCCAAACATTTGTTCACTATCTCCGTTTGCCCATCAGATTGAGAATGAGAAGATGAACTATGATCTAACTGAGTACCAAGATAAGAAAATAATTCCATCCAAAAATTTCCAATGAAAATGGGATCTCTGTCACTTACAATATTCTTTGGGTTTCCATGTAGCTTTTTAATTGTTTCCATAAATGTAGTTGCAACTGTATTGGATTTAAAAGGATAAGATAATGCATAAAAGTGTGCATACTTGGTAAGTCTATCAACTACCACCATGATGACACTCTTTCCTTCAGACTTGGGTAAACCTGTGATAAAATCCATTGAGACCTCCTCTCAACGCTGACTTGGAATGACTAAAGGTTGTAACAGACCCGAGGTCTTAATAATCTCAACTTTACTTTGTTGGCAAACCAAACATTCTGCCACAAACTTCTGAATATCATATTTAAGGCCATCCAAAAAAATTTCCTTCTTGACCCAGTGGTAAGTTTTAAAAAATCTCGAGTTCCCTCCTAAGGGGGAGGTGTGCAATTCCAAAAGAACCTTTTGTTTGAGTTGGGAATTCTTATTGAGATATAAGCAATAGTTGTACCATAATGAATTATTTTTCAAGATAAATGTATCAAATGTACTAGGATCTTGTTGCAACTTTTGAATGAGTGTCCACACCTCTTCATCATTCTTCCATTCATCCCTTTCTTTAGTTAGCCAATCAGATTGGATAATAGAAATGGCACATAGCAATGCTTCCACATCCTCATCCTTTCTTTAGAGTGCATCTGCAACAAAATTTTTCTTCCATTTTTTGTAGATGTTTTCAAAGTCATAACCCAACATATTTGTGACCCATTTTTGCTATTGTTCTGAAGATAATATTTGTTCCAAAAATTATTTAAGACTATCGTGATCTTTTTTTACCTTGAAGTGTCTTTCCATTAGGTAAGGTCACCATTGCTTTAGTGCATGTAGTATTTCCAACATCTCCTTCTCATAAATAGGTTTGTGTAAAGACTTTCCATTGATTGACTGACATTAAAAATCAATGGGTCTTCCTTCTTACATTAAAACAACACCAATTCAATTTTCCGAGGCATCACATCCCACAATAAAGGTTTTTGTGAAGTCTTTTGTAGCTAATATCAATGCTTGCCACATTTCCTATTTACGCTGTTCCAAGGCCTTAGTTGCTTCTGGAGTCCAAGAAAATGCAGCTTTCTTTAGTAATGTTGTTAGAGGCACTTCTATTCTCCCATAATTCTCAACAAACTTGCGATAATACCTTTTCAACCCTAGAAATCCTTGAAGATGCTTTAGGGTTGTGGTGATTTTCTATTCCTGAATGGCTTTAATTTTGTTAGGGTCTAACTTAACACCCTCATGAGATATAATATGACCCAAATATTCCACCGCATGTACTTCAAAGAAACATTTTGAGGTTTTTCATATAATTGTTTCTCCTCTAATAGTTTGAGCACCATGTCAACATGTTGAACATGATCCTTCCAAGACTTGTTGTAGATTAGTATATCATCAAAAAATACTAGCACAAATTTTTTAAGGAAGGGTTTGAAAATGGAATTCATCAAACCTTAAAATGTAGAAGGTGCATTGGAAAGGCCAAAAGACATGAACAAAAATTTAGAATGACCTTCATGAGTTTTGAATGTTGTTTTTAGAATGTCTTTAGTGTTCATTCTAATTTGGTGATATCCTGAACGAACATCCAGCTTGGTCAAGTAAATTTCTCCATGTAATTCATCCAACAATTCATCAATGACAAGAATGGAAAATTTATCTTTAATAGTGAGCTTGTTGAGCTCCCTATAATCCGGATACATATGCCATGATCCATCCTTCTTGTGCATCAATATTACTAGAGCAGATAAATAACTTTGACTAGGTTGAATTATACCAACCTCTAGCATTTATGCAACCATACGTTCAATTTCACTCTTTTGGCCATAGGGATATCTATAAGGCCTAATGTTTGGAGGAACACTTCCTAGAATTAAGTGAATAACATGATTATAATCACGAATAGGTGGGAGGAATTTTAGAGTCTCAAATACCTTGGAATAATTGTCCAAGAATTTTTGGAGATCTAGAGAAATAGATGATTTCGATGTTTGAACTTGTGGTGAGCATAATTATGCAATTTCGCCCTGTCATTCTTTCTTCAAAAGATTTGTCATGTCGTTAGAGCTTATTATATTCCATGGTTTCCCTGTGATGCCCCTTAATTCAATTTCCTTTCCTTCCCAAAAAAAATCAAGAAGAGTTATTGAAAATTAAAAGCTATCGTCCCCAAAGATTGTAACCATTGGACTCCTAATATAACATCAACGCCACCCATTGGAATGGAAAACATTGGACTATTCAATACATATCCCCCCATGGTTAGCTTGATATTATGGATCTTTCCAGAGCAATTTATAGTTCCTCTATTTGCAACCAACACTTGACACTCTAGTGCTGGATATAGAAAGCAATTCAATTCCTTGACTATCTTACAATGAATAAAATTATGGGTACTACCTAAATCAATTAACACTATTACCTTTTGACTTCATGATATATCCTTCTATCTTGAGAGTTTGAGGAGTGATAATTCCATAAATTCATTACAAGATATGGTCAGATTCATTTCTTCTTTATCTAGGGTTGGTTCCTAGTGTACATCTTCTTCTTTTGATGTTTATTGTTTTGTTTCTTCCTCCTCTACACAATCTATGTAAAATAATTTTTTCTCAACAAAATTATGACCTTTAGTGTATTTGCTATCACAACTATAACAAATCCCTATTGCTCTTTTTTCCTCCAATTACTGTGGTGTCAACCTTGTAGCTTGTGGAAGGCTAGGAGCAACGACACTTCCTTCATTATAGTTGTGAGTGGTAGACTTCCTTGTTGCCATAATTTTGCTTTCAACTTTTCTTTCCACCCTGAATGCCTTCTCCAATGAATTAGGTTCCCAAAGGCGAACCTCATGTTGGATGTTATCCATCAAAGTACCTATGAAGACATCAACCCTATGTTCCTTTGAAATATCGATTACCATGATATTCAATTTTTGGAGGTCCTCAATTGGTTCCACCATTGAACCCTATTGTTTGAGATTTATCAATTGGCTAAAGAAGATGTTGCTCTTTGTATCCTCATAATGTGCTATCATTTCCTCTATAAAAATTGACCAAGTGACAAGTGGTTTACGAGAACAAATCCACCAATACCATACAAATTGATTGGGTTCTAAATATAAAGATGCAATGTGTACCTTTTGTGTCTGTTGCACATAATGTAGATCAAAATATTGCTCCATCTGTAGTATCCATGTTACTGGATCCTTGCCATCAAACTTCCTCACATTGATCTTTGGAATGTGGTTGGTCTTGAAACCAATGTTAGAGTCTCTAAAATCATGATTAACATTCCTTTTGTTTTCTTTTTTTTGGTCAAGTAAGAGTGGAGCCTTCTATTAACCGCAAGAAATATTACATATATTACATGTCTTTACAAGTGTAAAGACCAACAAGGGCTAACCCGATGAAGATTAACCCGAAATCTTATACCTAAATCTTACATATAAACCTCCGCCCATTATCCAAACCGATGGCCATTCGATAAGACCCCCAATGATCCAACAGTCGTTAAAGAAATCGCTTTGGAGATATGCGCGGTCTTTACCAGCTTTACGGAGCGGACAGGGTAAATAAACTGTCAATGTATAAAACTTCGGGTTCGTTCTTGGACTTAACCTCCTCCCATGTTGAAACCCAATATCCTTTTGATCCAGATCTCGTAAGATTTGACGGTCACAAACATTATCACCTCGGAAACATGCGCCCCTTTTACCCAGTTCACGAATCCGATAAGGATTATGAGCCATTGGTCTATAAATGTTCGGGTCCAGTCTGAGACTTAACCTTCGATTATTTTTAGAACCCGATAGCATACGATTAGGCCCCTGTTGATTTGATGGTCCTCTGAGATATCAGATCGGAAACTTGCATGATCTTTACCCCTTTTACGGACCTGATGAAGATTATGAACCATTGATCTAAAAATATTCGGGTCCACTGGAATAGTTAACCTTTGGTCACTTTCCCACCCGATAGCCATTCAATGACGAAGGCTATCAAGATCTGTGGTCGGCGACCTTCTAAGAAGCCTGTTATTTATCAAGTGCCCTTCCCCTGTAGAAAGCTCTGTTTTAAGCATTTTTGAGGGATTAATGGTTAAGAATGACTTTCGCTTTCGCTTACTCCTGCTTCCAGTAGTCTTCCTTCTTGTTCATTCCTAATAGTTTGGAAGTTCTCCATGTCTTTGGCCGTCTGTCTTTGATAATCCTCACACAATTTCCCCGAGGGTGTCGAATCCCAAGCATATTTGTTGTAACTTTCTTTGCAAAACACTCCTTCATTCGCCAGATGATCAGCTAGCATATTGGCTTTTCTTTGCACATGAACGAAGCTGACCGTTCTAAGGGTTTATAGGTGGGAATGAATGCGCTGAAAGATCTGCAAAAGTCACCAATGTTTTGAAACTTTTCCCGGTGCTTTTCCATTACATATATTATTGGCTGCATTAATAACCAATTCAGAGTCTGCTTCAATGATGGCATTATGCAAATTTTACTCGATTAGTATTTCCAAGCACTACTCTAAGGCCATGAGCTCTGCCATGTTATTAGTGGCAGTCCCCAAATGACTGTGACAGATATAATGCACTCCTGCTCATCTCTGATGACCCCTCCAAAATCGGCCATCCCTAGGTTACCTTTAGACGCTCCATCTATATTTAATTTCAAGAAACCATGAGGAGGAGGTTGCCAGAAGTCTTTACCAGCATTTATCTGGCTCACACCCTTGTTTAGGCTCTGGGGAACTAGCGAATGGAGACCCAATTGCAGCAATATACAAGTGTCTTGGGGCAGAGTAGGGTCCTCAGGAGGTCTCCCTAAAAGGGCTCCAACAGTGTCCTTGAGTTGTCTTAATATTTGTTCAATAATGTTCTGGGTGGAGCCAGTTTTATTCTTGAAAATCCTGCCATTGCATTCTTTCCAGACATCCTAGATTAATAAGCTTGAAACCAGATTCCAAGCTTTGTTGATGATTTCATTGCCTGAGAAGTTTTTTCTCCAATTCTTCAAAGTGTTGGTAATACGAAGTCTTTCCCTGGTCTTAAGATTGAGGCCACCCAATCCTACAAGGTAGAGGTGAATGCGCAGAGGTTGAGTAAGTGTTCCATCGCCTCTTCTTGTGAACCACATAGATGGCATTTGGATGGGCCAATAAAACCCCATTTTAGAAAATTTTCCCAAGTTAGAATTTTCTTTTATTGAACCAACCACATAAACAACTTTATTTTCATCCAATGTTGGTGCTGCCAAAGGTCCTTCCATACCTTATTAGGGTTTTGATAATCAAACCCTAGGGCTATTCATTTAGATTCTTTGAGGTTAAAGTTACCTTCTGTGTTTCTTCCCCATCTCAGTTGGTTAGACGAGGATGATACCAAAATCTTCCTCTGTTCCAAGTCCAGAGCAAGAGAGCCTACCTAAGCTTTCAAAGGGCTCTCTTCACTATGGCCCAGATCCTTCCATATTCTCCATTTACCATTGTTCCTTACCTGATCCCAGAAGTCATTTACCATGCATAAACCTTTGTTGTCAGTGTCATTCTTGAGAGCAGTTAGTTCTTCCCTAAACAAGTTTGTTTCCTGGTGCCAGTTGTCCTCCCAGAATCTTGCCAGGTTCCCGGCTTGGATCTCCCAGAAGCTATGTTGCTAGACAATGGCTCTGTTTTCCCAAGCAAGATTCCAAATGTGGGAGCCCTTGATAAGCCCAGACATTTGGATATGATCCCTCTCCTGCCAATTATTTGCATATCTCTGTTTCCAAAGTTTGGCCCAAGGGGTTGCTGATTCCTTAAGTCACATCCACCAAAGTTTTGCACCTGAAACTCTGTTGAGGGTTTCAGGGTCATGAAGCCCCAAACCACCATGGGCCTTAGGTTTGCAGAGCTTGTCCCAAAATACCAAATCCCATTTCTTTTTCTCTTCCCCTTTGCCCCAAAGAAAATCTCTTTGAATGTTCTTTATATGTTGCATAACTCCTATAGGAGCAGGAAGAGCTGACATCATGACAATGGGTATGGCTTGCAGGACAACCTTTGTAAGCACAAGGTGCCTTGCCAAATTCAAAGATCTGCATGTCCATTTCTTGATCCTATCCTGAAGTTTGTTAATTACCGGCTCCCACACGTCCCTACTTAGAGGTTTGTCTGTAAGAGGCATTCCAAGGTACTTAGAAGGTAACTGATCGCTTTGAAACCCTAGAATTCTGGTGAGGTTTCTCCGAATAGCAATGTTAGTGTTAAAAAAGAAAAATTTTGATTTGTCAAGGCTTACCTCTGTACTAGCAGCCACAGAAAAATCGTTTAGGATTTGTTTAAAAGCTTTGGCTTCCTTGACCGTGGGAATGCCCTGCAGCATAGTATCATCCACAAATTGTTGGTGAGTTGAAGCAACTCCATCTATGGTAAGTTTCAGTGCCTAGATTCTTCCTTCAGCACTTGCACTTTTTATCGCTCTACCTAGTCCTTCCATCGTTAGCACAAAGAGGAAGGGGGAGAGTGGATCTCCTTGTTTGAGACCCCTAGAAGGCATAAAGGTTCTTGAGGGCGATCCATTAAGAAGGATTGAAAAAATAACCGTGGATACAAGGGCCACCCATCTAATCCAGTTGTGGTCGAAACCATAAGCTCTCAGTAATGCCCTGATGTAAGACCAGCTTAGCTTGTCATAAGCTTTCCCTAGGTCAAGTTGTATGATCATACTAGCTTGCTTATTGCTCTTAAGAGAGTGTACCCTCATGAGCTTGTATGATGTTATTGAGAATTTGTCTTCCTTCCACATAACCAGTTTTCTCCTCTGAGACAAGAGCTAGAAGAAGGGGCTTGAGTCTGTTAGTGATCACTTTGGAAATAATTTTGTACACCACATTACATAAAGCTATGGGTCTGAATCTGTCCGGTGTCATAACTTTTTTCTCTTTTGGAATCAAAGCTATGAAAGAGGCATTGAGAGCCTTCAAAACCGTTATGGATCTTCTGGAATCTTCCAATACATCAAGGATGTCTTGTTTGACTGTTTTCCAGCATGCTTTGAAGAAGTCCACATTGAATCCATCCGGGCCAGGAGCTTTCCTAGTTTGCTTCTCATTGATAACTTCATTGACCTCATCTTTAGACATTGGCCTGTTAAGATTGTGATTGTCTTCCCTTGTACAAGCTTAGGAATGTACTTTGTGAAATTATTAATGAACCAAGATCTGTCTAAGAGAGGCTCCTTTGCAATGCTAAGGAAGTGTTGTGCTATGACAAATTCCATTTCTTTGTGGGAGACAAGCTCTTTCCCTTGAAAATCTCTGAGTTTTGAAATTATGTTATGTGATCTGTGATCCAAAGTTGATTTATGAAAAAAATTTGTGTTTCTTTCCCCTTCTCTAATCCACTGCACTCTTGATTTCTGTCTCCATAATATCTCCTCTTGGATGCACCTATCTTCCCATTCCTTCTGAAGAGAATCAGCTTGAGTTTTCCTTTCCTCGGTAAAACCATCTGTGATTATGATCTGATTAATCCCCTGAAGTTTTTGTTCAACTTCTCTTTTGGCTTTAAAAATATTACCAAACTCTTTTTTTTTTTCCAATCTTTGAGTCTGGATTTGATGTGTTTAATTCTTTGTTGCAGCATGAACATTTTAGTGCCTTGAATGGGCAAATATTCCATCCACCATCTATCAAAATTGTTGATGAAGTCAGGGTGAGAGAGCCAGACATTTTCAAACCTAAAAGGTTTTTTCCTCGGTGTACCCATAAAAGTGGATTCAAGTTAGACAGACCAGTGGTCTGAGCCTCCAAAGGGAAGGATTAGAGCTGACATGTCAAGGCCTGTGAGAAGGAGGTCCTCTGAGATTATGAATCTATCTAGTTTAGAGGCAACTTGAAAAGCCCCTCCTCTCTTGTTGTTCCAAGTGAAAGTGCCATTTATTGTTTCAGCATCCACTAGTCTCATTTTATTTATGAAGTTATGGAAGGCAATGGAGTCTCTACCTAGTGTTCTGGTGCCACCAATTTCTCTGTAAGAGATTTGATCATATTGAAATCCCCTGCCGGAATCCAGGGGATATCAGGATATCTCTCTCTCAGCTCCTCAAGGGAGGTGAGAAGCTTGAGTTTGTGATCCAAAATGGATTTTTGGATAGACTCCTGAGTCTAAGTGTTCCTCACAGAGGAAAATGAAAGTCCAAGGAAGTTCCTGGAGATAGCCCCATTGCAGAGATCTTCTCCTTTTGAATCTACTGCAACTTGAAGGGGAAAAAATGGACTTAGGATGCAGAAGTTATTGCAGAAAGAAGATGCCCTATGTTCTTTAGAAAAAGAGGAAAAATCCTCAAAAATGGGCAAAAAAACCTTGATAAAGGGGAAATCGCATCAGAAATATGCAAAGGCCAAACTTAAGCAGAGGCAGAAGAAACCCTGATCATCCAATCCAATCCATCGGATCAGAGGCAGACATGTATGCGATATCGGGACCTTGAACTCGACGATTGCGATCATGTGATACGTTAATCGCCGATGATTAGATCGATAGATTGGCATTGGCTAAGGCATGGAACTTAAGGCGGGACCACATGCCGAGTGATATTGCAATCGCCGATATCGGCGTCGGTGGATCCCATGCCATATGGAAAGACTCCAGGTCTATGTGATATGCGATTACGATCAATCGCATTGCAATATCGCATTAGAGTAATACAACAGAGTAGGGCCGATATAAACATGACTTGCGATAGATGGAACCGATGGGGTTATAGATGATATTTACATATTTTGAGATTCAGAAAACGACATTTTTCTATGTACTTTCGCGTTTTCGTTAAATAAACAAAATGTGAAGGGAATGCACCGATGCAATGAAACCAGACCCGAAAGGGTTTGTAAATGTCGCTGCATAATTATTTGAAGTCCGCCATAAAGCCCTTCGTCGGATTTTCAGTGTTTTTATTGTGTTTTTACAAATACAAAGGGAACCATGACACAAGGGCATTGCAACTTTCGATAGCGATTACAAGCGGACCCAATAGGAGTATAGGGCAGATTTAAGGATATTTGAAGTCCGATAAACAACATTTTGGCGAATTTTCCCATGTTTTTAGTGTATTTCTCTGTGTAAGCAAAGAACGCTATTTTTGGGGATTACAAAGGCCCGATGGTCCCTTCCGTTACAAAATAGGTGGCCACCTTCCTTGAAGACGTTATGCCATGATTGCTAATGCTCAGAAGGGGATTCAAGCGGACAAAGGCCGGGAGCCAAAGAGCCTAGAAGTGGAAATGAACGGACAACGCCAATTGGCTTAAAAGCAACAGAATGACAGAGATGAAAGAGAGTGCTGAGACGGGAGCACAAAAAGCTAAGCCAAAGTAGGAAGCAGAGGCAAAGAGAGTAGAGGGAGAAAAAATCTACTGCGCAGAGTAGCCGAGGGAGTCACTTGGAGGTCAAGTGAAAAGCAAGACAACTGTAAGTTGTAGAAGGCAAAAGCTAGAGCCAAAGAAGCAAGAGCTAAAGAGAGCGAGAGCTGAGAGCCAGAAGAGTCGAGAGCTCCAAGAGCTAGGGGATAAAATGGTGTCTAAACCCATTGTTTCTGTGTAAAACCGTGGAGTTGAGCTAAGAGCTTGTAAAGGACTTTTCCATGATCCCAGAGAGTCTAGTTGAGTTGATTAGAGCTCAAGGAGACATAGCCCAAGAGTTTTGGGTGAACTCCATGTTAAATTGTTGCCTTATGTGTTTGCTTATTGTTGCATTTGTCTACTATCATATGTATTTACATATCAGCACAAACAACAGAATTTAAAAAGCACATAAACAGTCATAAACAAACATAAGCATACACCTATATTTTCAAGCACATTATCAATTTCACATTGTTTAATCAATAAGACTTGGGAACATTTAAGCTTTGGAAGTGGGAGAGATCCTTGTAAGTTAGACAAGGAGCCTAAGCACCCCATTTTCAGATCAGTTTGTCTTCTAGTTTTTGAGGACCATAGACATTTGTAATCATGTAAGTCTCCCTATCACCCAAAGGTTGAATCATCAGTGATAGATAGTTCCTGGATGCTTCCGCATCCAGGATTCCAAGTTTCTGGGATCCCAAAGCGTAAGAATCCCTCTTGTCTAGTTATCTGCCTTAACCTCTAGATACTCATAGTTTCTTAACCATTTGCTATGTATTTCTCTAATCTTGTCCATCAAACACTTAATTTCCTGAATGAAAACCATATCTGGTTTTTCTTCTCTTATTCTACTGTTAAGATTTCTTTGTTTCCTTTTACTTCCTAGGCCCCTAATGTTCCAGGCTGTAAGCTTCATTAAGAAAGGTTTGTAAAGGAGTAACTGGTGAGATCTCTCATCTTACCTAAGTTAATCTTGAGTTTTCCACATTCGGTCAGCAACTCATTCTGTCTTTTTCTTCCTCTTTTTCTACTCAAATTCTTGGAAGAGTGCCCTGGAGTTTCCTCCATTGTTTTCATCCCTCTATTCTCTTGGCTGTCATTATTTCTTTTGAATCCAGAACCCTTCGATTAGGTCTCCAGAGGAAGAGTTGTTGAACCCTGTCAAACTCCTCCTTTGGGAGGGAGTCAACCCCTTTGGCAATACCTTGCTCCAAAAACTTTTCTAGATCTAAGTTATCCCTCTCAAGAATCTCCTACAGTTCATGGTCCTCCGTTCTCGCCTCACTTGGGGTCATCTCATGGTCCCTACTGAGCTCCACAATGCTTGGTAGATCATCCTTTTGCTGGCCGTTCTCTGCTATATCCTCCATGCTAGCATCCCTATCCTTCTCATTGGTATTAGTCTCTGATTCTTGGTTTGCCTCGTTGTTACCATCTTCTTCTTCTAAGATTTTGAAACTATTGTGGCTTGGTTGCCCGTCCTCGTTGATTTTATTTTGGTACCGCTTTCCTCCTTTCCCTTTGCCCCCCACCTTAGTGAAACCCTTGGGATCTTTGCTTGTGGCAGTTTTTGTGTTTCTCTCTAGTTTTTTTGATGGGCAGTCTCTGTATAGGTGCCCGTGTTCATGGCACTTACAACACCTGAATGGGACATGTTCATAGTCCACCACCTGCACCCATTCTTCATCATACACTTCTAAAATGATCTCGTTCGGAAGTGCCCCAGATAAGCCCATTTCCACACAAATTTGGGCAAATGAAGTGTATTTACCTCTTAGAGTCACATCTAATATCTTTATAAAATGCCCTAGTTTGTTGCTGATAGCCTTTAGAGACTTCGACAACCAATAAGCTAAAGGAAGGGAGTATAGTCTTATCCATACCGGTACTGAAGTGAATGTTTCTCGTTCCAGGACAAAATTCATCACCCACGTCGCATGTAAAGGCCTGCAGTAGCATAAAAATTGGGTCCTCCCTCGAACACTCTGTCTTTATATTCTAAGCTTGTGAACACCACCGTAAAGAAGCCCTTGGATCCAAGGTGAAGGTTTATTTCCCCCTTTGGTTTCTAGTGGTTCCTTATCCATGCGTGTAAGGTCTTCTTCGTCGGCCAAATCCCCATAAATTTGCATATAATCGCGTGTTCTGCCATGTGTTATCTGTGCACCTATAGCGTTGGGTCACTTAAAATGACCCGAGGAGTAATGGTCAACTTGGGTTTACAAAACCCTGTCACACTCATAGGTGCAGATTTCTGACTGCTACCGTCTTTCCTCTTCTCCCTGCTATCTTCCTCATGATTTTCTTTCTGTCTGTGAGGTTTTGTTTCTTGAAGCGATGCAGACCAGTTCCCTTGCTTCTGTTCGCGACTATTTGACTGTAGGAGGGAGCAGAACTCCCTCCTCCATGACCTGCCATGGTTCCCTTTGGCCAAACCCTAACTCAAAACCTAGTTCAAATTACAGAGCCACCAGTCATTCTGATCCGTAATTTGAGGAGTTGAATCAACATTCCTTTTGTTTCCATCATGAGTTTCATGGAATACATTTTCTCCATTAGGAAGCATTTCTTGTAGAAACTTTGTCAAGCCTTCCTTCAAACAATCGATCTTAGCTTCCATGTCTCCTTTTAAACCATCCATTTTAGCTTCCATGTTTTCTTTTAATACATACTTCAAACCTTCCATGTCTGCTTTTAAACCATTTTTCAAACCACCCACCTTAGCTTCCATTTAATTTTTGGTTACTCTTTGTTAGAGCGAATTTTGTTGCACTTAGTCGCATAATTTTGATATATCATGTTGCATTTCTTTCTCTTCCTCACGTGTCATAGTAGAGGTTTCTGGTTGCTTACTGTGAGTATGCTTTTTTCTTCTTTTTTTTCGAGGCATATTGGAACCAAATAATGATATTATGCTTTACTATTCCCCTTGAATCACTTCAAACTATTTTTTCAAACAAAACTTATGCAAATTTAAAAAAATACACACATTTTTCTTCTTTATTTTTAGAGCTTAATATTGAAACTATTGTATCTCTGAAATTTCGGCCTCCCGAGGTTTGAAATTCAATCTCATGGTAGCACTTTGAGTCTTCTTTCCAACACAATAAATCAAACCAATATTGGATTCTTAAATATAATATTATGCCAAATCTCCCACGATGACCTGATTATGGAATGGTTTAGTAGCAAACTTGTACGGGATGCCACATGTCAGCGTTTTAACCTTCAGCCCTGAAATTGGTACACGAGAAACTATAGTCCGTGCAATTTCAATTACTTTTTATGGAATTTCAATCTGATATTGGAAATAAATTTATGATGATTTTCCCTCGGTCACCTATTTGAGACTAAATTTTGGAGCATGCAGAAACCCTATTTGCTTCGGACCATATCTCCGAAAATATAGCGAACTAAGATTTGAAATTTCGACAGGAAATTAACCTAGATTTTGGTTCCACGTGGTCGAAATTTCAGCTTATGAAGCTTCGTAGAGAAAAATGTTATGGCAAAAATGTTAATATGGCCTGTTTGAAGTAGTGAAACCCTTGAATCCAAAGCTCTGATACCGAATATTATGCAACCAAATCACAAAATAGAAGAAAATATAGATTAACAACTTGAAAATTGTCCTCTTTGAGGCGTTAACCTCCTTTACACCAAATAAATGAATAATTCTTAGATGATACAAATGACAAGACCTCCTTGGTATATATAAGAGTCTAAGGGGTCACAATATAATCATAAGCTACATAACAATAATAATGTAAGGGCACAACAATAACAATAGTGGCCTTCTATGGGGCACAATAATAACAATATGGGAGCTACATGGGCACAACAATAAAAATAGGTGGGCTACACTAACTATAACAATAAGGGGACTACACTAGTATTATAGGGACCTAACATGATCACAATCAACCACTACGATTATTCCATCTCCACATAGGGGTAATAGAGACAGTTTTATGGCATGACTTAGAGGCAACTTTTCTCACACTAGTTTCATTGTTGAAAGACACTTATGGGAAAGGGAAGAGGGTGCATGAATTAGAGTCTTTGGATTAGGAAAGGGAGTGAAATCTTAGTACATTATCAACTATGGAAAAATAAGTGATGGTGTTAGAAACTCTAATAATGTCTAAATAAGAACTAGTTATAATAAATGCAGGAGAAAAGATGGGAATAAGGCCAATAATGGGGAATTAGGATCTCAAGCCATGAGCTATCTAAACATGAAAATATTTACACCTCAGCAAGGAGTAACAATGTCACAAAAATATGTTTAGAAAATGTTAAAAATTCAAGATGGTGTATCATATTAACTGCTCATCTTCATAATTAGCTTATCATACTTGACAAAATAGGTTGTAAAATGAATATAATGTCATTAATTTGAATTTACAGAGGGACGTCCTAAAGAATTTTGTGAATATACATTCTCTTTAATAACAAAATCATTTGAAAAAAATTTAATTAAAAAAAATTGTGTAGCAAGCATAAAACACTACTCAAAGATTGCACATCCTAAGGGTGCATTTGTCGAATGTTGCATCATTAACACATCTGATAATGCAACTTAAAACCCCTCAAGATGCATGCAATTTTTGAAGGTTGATTAATGCTCACATCTACATCCCACCATCACCCAACTAAGATGTATTTCCTCACTATGAAAAAATCATATTGTCCATTTATTGAAATAATTTGTGACTAATTAATCATATAAATGAAGATAAAATCCACAATCTTTGTCCTTCACTAAAAGAAATCTAGTTGTGGACGAAGGAAACTTGGGTCCTAAGAAAAGGGTATTGGTTCATGAAGGGCATGAGTCTTTTTTAATTTTAATCTACTTGCCCAAATATTAATCAAGGCCCTAAACAATGGGATAAATGAACCATAATTTCCATGGTTAAAGTGTAGCACAAACCATTGGGTTAGTCACCCAAGTCCTTTTGACCTTGCTTCAAGATTTACTTTTGGAATGTGGATATTTGGGGTTGGGTTAACTTCCTATTGGTCTTAACTCCTATAGAATGGAAGCCAAAATTTCTCATCTCTCAAATTTGGTGCCTTGCTTGGCATTGATATTATGACATCAATACCTACCACATGAGTCAAATGGCTAACATTTCTTGGCCATTTCCCTCTAGAAGAAAATTCTTGGAGTGGGGACACCAATCACCTATATTTCATTTATGTTTGCCCTCTTCAGGGAAAGAGGAATCAACCATGTAGATGTAATCATGCGATTGTTAAAGCATTAAGTCCCATTATAACTCTATGGCTAAGTCTGCTTAGCCTATGCTAGTATTGGGATGATTGGCCTCTTGGGAATTCTCAATATTGCATCATCTTTTTTTGCATGCTTTTGTAATGATTTCACTATAGTGTTCACATGATGCTCGAAGTTTCATTTATTTTTATTTTTTTTTTTTTAATTATTATTTATATATTATTATTTTTTTTTTTTTTTTTTTTTTTTTTTTTTTTTTTTTTTTTTTTTTTTTTTTTTTTTTTTTTTATATATATATATGTATATGTTCTATAATGTATATTGTATATATATATATATATAATATATATATAATATATATATATATATATATAATATATATATATATATATATATATTATATATATATATATTTATATATATATATTTATTATTATATATATATATTTTATATTATTTATTTATATATACTATATATATATAATTATTGTTTCTCATTCTAACACCTTTTCACCCTTAAAATTTGATTGTCTTTGTTGAAGAGGGGAAGGAGACACATTACATCGATTTATTCCAACTAGCATTCCCAACAAAAAAATTGTTAAAGAGTAAAGAAATAAGTTAGACACAACCTCTAGACTACAAAAATGGTGCTCTCTTATGTACAAATTGTTTTTATTATATACATGTTGCAAACCTCTTATCCATATGCAAAATCTTCCCAAAGTATTAAAGGGAAAATTAAGAAAATCACATAGTGAAAAGATTCAAGGATAGACCTCATTAGACAAAACCTAGTAATACTTAATGGAATTTATATTGACATCACCAATATTGTGATTGTTCCACCTCCACAGAAGAATGATATGGACATGATTTTACATGCAACTTTTCTTTCACTAATATTAGTATTAAAAAGCTCTTATAAGAAATGGAAGAGGGTGGATGAATCAAAATCTTTATATTAGGTTAAGAAACCAATTTTTTTTAACATTATTGATTACAACAAAGCAAAGGATGTATTAGAAATTTCAATACGACTAAAAAGTTAGAACAAATAAAAAAAACAGATTTGGAAAATGTGCCCCTAATAAGGAATTAGGATCTTAAACCATGGGCTATTTACACATGAAAAAATTTAAACCTCAACAATTAAAAATAATGCTAAGAAAAACAATGCCAAAAAACATATTTAGAAAATGTTAAATAATCAAAATAATACATAATTTTAATTAATCATCTTTATAATTATTTTTCTAAATTCCATCAAACAAATCTATATATATATATATATAATATTATATTATATCTATAACATTAAATTCAAACATATATACACATATATATATACATTTTTTCATTGCATTATTTAAAAGGATATCGATACAGATAGAGATAGATATTGATATGTTACTAATAAGAAAAGTTCACGTAACATGATTTAATAAGAAAAGTTCACGTAACATGATTTTAGAATTCTTTTGCAATAGCAAAAATATGCTAAAGAAAATTTTGCCTCTTATTTTTACAACTAGATTGAACTTGAGTTAGACGAGTTTTAATATTAGATAGAAGAATAATCTACCCATCGTAAAATACTATTATTAAAAATGTACAAAGCTTAGTGAATTTGGGCATTTCATAAGAACCCATTGATTTATGCTTCATGGATTATTTGACTTTCAAACTTATATAAAATACATGACTTCTTTTATGAAATGATTAACAACTCCATAAAAATGAATGATCAAAGAAAATTGACAACTTCATAAAAATGAATCTCAAAAAAATAATTATCAATATTTAATTTATTTATTTTTGTTTAAAAAAAAATAAAAAAAATAAAAATTTGATATTGCTTTTTATTAAAATCACTTTTTATTTTTAAGTATAATATATTTTTTTTCGCATTAATGTAAAATATTTATTGAAATATTAAATAATTACATGTTAATATTTAAAGGATAAATGAAAATTGATTTAAGTAATAAGATATTTAAAAAATTAATGGTAAAATTAAATTATTTTAAAGTAAAAATATTATATTATTAAATTTAAACTTAAATTTTAAATATAATATATATTATATATATATATATATTATATATATATATATAATAATAATAAGAAATGGTTAATATTATTTATATATTAAATATTTCTATATATATGTTGGATATTTTATCTTGTTAAATAATTGAATAGTTGATTTAATAAATTAATAGAATTTTTGCGTCTTCAAGTTTCATTTAACTAGTTGGTAGCAATATTTTCTAAGACATTGTTCATAATATAATGTATTGCAATATTTTAAGATAGTATTAATAATTTAATAATTATTCATAATTTTATTTTCATAAAGTCAAAAATATTATTTTTTAGTATTATTCTTGAAATTTATTTTTTTTGTATTATAAAAGTAACTAGATTTAATGTTAAATTTCACCCAAATTATTTAAATAAATTACAAATACATTATATAAAAAACAAATTATAAATATCAAACACACAATATTAATAAATAAATTACAAATACACCATATAAAAAACAAATTATAAATTCCCCATATTAATAAATAAAATGTAAAATCACCAAATTTCCAAATTATATTCCGATTTTAATTATAAAATCACAAACTTACCAATCACAAATAAATAATTACATCCCATATTTAAGTTTTTCCTTTAAAACCATAAAACCCTTTAATTATCACTCCTCTCAATCACTTGCACAACCATTGTGTGAAGTAAATCAAATAATTTGCTTCATATTTATCTATAAATGGATAGGTTATAGTTGTGATTGGAAGAGTTTTGAGGATCCAATATAATGCATAGTTAATAATTAAAAGTTTTATTTATTTATCATTATTTCTATTTAATAATTAATTAATTAATTAATTTGTGTTAAAGTTAAATGTAAAGCAAGATACTAATAAAAATAGAGGTTGAAGGTTGAATTAAAAAATTATAATGGAAAGATAGTGTGGATATTATTATAAAATTATGATAAGATTATTTAATTAACACATAAATATTGCAAATAATTTAATAATGGTTTGTTCGCTTAGTTTAGTATGGGGAAGGTGAGAGTTGGACTTTTATAGTTACGATGGTAATATGTGGGGTATTTAAAGGATGAAATAGTATAATAAAAGTTTGTTGGCTTAGTTTAATATTTGAAAGATGAGAGTTGTTGGGCTTTAATAGTTATGATGGTAATGTGTGGGGATGAAATACAATATATATTATTATTTAGATGATTACTTATTTATTTTATCGTTTGGTTTTGCAAGTTAGATATACAAATTTGGATCAATTTTATGTTAGTTTTTGCTCTTTTTAATCATAAATATAAAATTATTTCATATATTTAAAGTTAATTTAATGGTTTACTTCAAATTCAATATCCATAAATGAAAACTCCACACAAGAAAAATAATAATAATAATTATTGTGAATGAGACTTATGGAATTGATTTATTGAAATTTCATAA
The DNA here is from genome assembly GCA_000404065.3 of Pinus taeda. Taxonomy (NCBI): domain Eukaryota; kingdom Viridiplantae; phylum Streptophyta; class Pinopsida; order Pinales; family Pinaceae; genus Pinus; species Pinus taeda. Next base: position 159,016 of record APFE030182156.1, read on the forward strand.
TATGTATATAAATACAAATTGGGTTGATGAGTCATATATTTTAGGAAAAATGATGATTTCTCAATATTGCAACATAATAATTTTATACCATTATGACAATAATTGTAATATATCTTAAGTATTTAAAGAAGAGGGTCTATGAATCCATTTACAATGTTAAAATTAAGAGACAAAAGGGTATTTATAATTTTAATATTGTAGATGGATTCAAAGACACCCTCGCTTCAAAATTTTAACAATGCAGATATAGTGAAATGTAACACTTCAATATCAAAATTGCAAAATTTCATTTCTAAAGTGACATAATTAAAACTTACTAACATAAATGAGTAATTCATATACTTGTTATTTAGTCATATTTTTATTCTCAGACTATAGTATTTAAAGTTAATCATATATATATATATATATATATATATAATATATATATATATATATATATATATATATTGATATTGTTGATAAGTGGGTGAATCCTGACAATCACGCTTACCCTGTGGCTGAGAGGCCACGACTCAAGGGCATCTAAGAAGTCAAAATCACCTAGGTATCGCACCCGGCTTGAGCTGCACCAGCGGAAACCATGCTGGATTTTTTGGTATCAGCGAGACTAGAACCGGTGACCTTTGCTTACAGAGCGCCTTAACAACACGCTCTTTCACCAACTGTTCTAAATCTCTTTGACGTTAATCATTATTAATTTCATTACTTATTATCCAATCATATATTTTAGTCCTGGACTATATTAGTCATTTAAGTTAGTTGCTTTTAGTTTGGTCACTTATTATCTAGTCGTATATTTTATCCCTAGACCAAATTAGTCATTCAAGTCAGTAATTTTTAGTTCAATCACTTAAAATTGCTCAAATTTAATAGTAATTCACTTGAAATAATTGCAGGTGCTAATGTTTTTAATCACCTAGTCACTAATTTCATCATTTTCTACTAGTGTATTACAATCTTCTTCATAGTACTTTGTCTTCAAAACATATAATAAAAGCACTCATTCTAATTTTGATAAGGTTGAAGACATAAGTAATATGATTTTTGGAAGCCTTGAACAATAATCTCATATTGAAAAATGATCAATTCATCTTAAATTGATGTTTTTCAATGCTCTTTGATGATAAGATTATTAATTTAGTGGTTTTGTTTTTTTTTTTGTTTTTTTTACTTCAAATCATATTGATTTTTGGATGATTCGATACATTAGTAAAACATTGATTTCAATTAGGGAACTATTGATGTTCGTTCTTTGAATCTTATAGGTTACAATGACAATAGAATTCTCTAGTAAGTTGATTCTTCTTAAAATCATATTTACTATTTTCATGACTTTTTTTTGAGAAGAAAAAGAATAGAATGTTCCTTGATTAATCAAAGAAAGTTTTACATAATCATGGATCTTAATCATGGAAATAAGAAAATATGCAATTCTACAACAAATTGAGATTACAAAAATTGTCAAAATAACAAGGACAAAAACCCCTACAGACTCAGAGACAAGATCCAAACATAGGGGAATAAACTATAAGTATAAGCTCCCAACACAACGGATGATCTACAAAATCCATTGACACTAACGAAATGTAGAGCAGAAAGAAGAAAAAAGGAACGAGAAATCGAAGAATGAAAACAAAATTCTGCAATGGAAGCTGAGGTTAGATCTCAAATGTACCCTGTCCACACCTCTTGTAATAGCCTTGGGCTAAAAGTTCATGTAATAAAGTTAATAAAGGAAAAATAAGACCAAGGTCATGGGACACACATTCCAAGTTGAATGTTGGGCAAAACATCCTAGTGGGCATTGTTAGGCCCCTATACCAATAGGTGTCATATGTCATGATTGACTTGATGAGCTCTGTAATATGTTCATACCTTTTCTTGTTGCAAAGGTTTTCCATATTTTCAAAAAAATAAAAAAATTTAAAAAATGTAAAGAAGGTATACACTAAAAGAAAAATCAAAGAGTAAAAAGAATAACAATGGTCAAAAAAATGAAAGAAAATGAATCCCAAACAAAAAAGATCAGGAAAGTGTGCAAATCTAAATGCCACTACTTTTTCAGTTTTTGTAATAAACAAATTGTATGCAGCTTGTTACTTAAGCCACAATTCATGAATAGTCAAATTGTTTAAACTTGGCTCATTCATATTTCAATTTCATGTTGTAGAATAGAGAATAAATATTTGACCAAACAATGTAATCTTGGCAGATAAGTAGATAGGTAGAGTATATAAAGGGGCTCAACAGTTTAATCTGAGCCCTTGGATGTAATAAGTGTAGACTTAGGTAGGCTTGCCATGTAAAAGAAAGGAAGATTTGATAAGGGTTTGCTAATCTAAGTGCACCCAAATAAAGAAAAAAATGCTAGGTTAAAGTAGGTAGGGTAGGTAGATGATGTTGCAGAATCATGTGTGATGAATAATGTCTCTAAATGTGTTAATCTTTCATTTTTTATCATAAGGCAAAGGCATACACAACATTGAAGACATCACCAACAAAGCAAAGTCACAATGATTAACTCCCCTTCTCATTTTCCTTAATTATTCACTAATTTCCCCTAAGCACTAAGGGATTTGCTAAATTGGAGGGGCTCAGAGCATTTCTCTGACTTTTGGAGGGACTTGACCCTCGGCCCAATAATTTCAAACCCCTTTTTCACTTAAGCCTAAGTTAAATGTAAACTCTAATGTTTTACTTAGCACTTTTTATCACATTGTTTCATATTAATTTCTGACTTAAATATATAACTCCCGAAAAATTCACCCTATTCCGTATTATTAAATATATATAGAAATCCCTAAATTACTATATATTCCGCCCCGGGTAAATATAACCATAATCAGTATTAAATCGGATTGATGGGTTAAGCAATGATTCATTAAAAAACTGATCTCTTGTTATATACTTAGGGGGGATAACATGGGGTACCAAGGGAGGTACCCAAGGTAATAATGTAATAATGGGATGGGCCATAGTAATAAATAAGGTGGTTAACCCATATCATGTAAGGGACCACAAGTAGTTAGTAATAATGTAATGGGCTCATGGTATTAGTTGATGGTATGAGGGAGCCATGGTAATGATGCATGGTATTGTATGTATGAGGCCTATATAGAGGCTAGAGACTCCACATGGAGAATGATTGCCAAGGAATTAGTGTCAATGACTATTGTATGAACAGGCATTGGCTTGTGGAGTGTTCTCCTTCTTAAAGATGAATGTTATGGTGTTGCCTACCTGAGGGTTTTGATCAATAAGAGTCATTTCATATTTATTCTGGGTTTATTTGCATTATCTTTATATTTTCTATTTTCAGATCTATAATATTTTCGGGTTAGATCAATAACCAGGTGGGTTCAGAGCACTTTTCTTGGGCAAAAAAAGTGGAAGTTGGCGGTTTTTTTTTTTTTTTTTTTTTTTTTGCAGGATTTCGAGGGCGTCGAGTTTATAGATCAGAACTGTATGTTTTGGTGCAATATCTACAAAATCTAATTGCAGATGTGGATTCTATGTGAAAAAATACCCGATTTAAAAAAAAAAAAAATCGGCTGAATCAGAGTTCGGATGAAGGAGATATCGCTGATTTAAAAATCAGTAGGGTTGTGGATAATTTTTCAGGGAGCGAGTTTGCGGCGCAGATATGGACATCCTGGTGCAAGATCTGCAAAATCTAATTGTAGATCTGGATTCAATGTGAAAAAATACCCGATTTTAAAAAAAAAAAAAAAAAAAAAAAAAAAAAAAATAAATAAAATAAATAAATAAATAAAAATTAAAAATTAATAAATAAAAATCCGCTGAATCAGAGTCCGGATGAAGGAGATATGGCTGATTTAAAAATCAATGGGGTTGCAGATAGTTTTTCAGGGCAGCGAGTTTGCGGCGCGGATCTGAACGTCCTAGTGCAAGATTTGCAAAATCTAATTGTAGATCTGGATTCTTTGTGAAAAAATACCCAATTTCAAAAAAAAAATCAGTTGAAATGGAGCCCGGATGAGGGAGATATCGCTGATTTAAAATCAGCTCTTTTTTGCAGAAATTTTGGTGACGGCGGGAGAGTTGCAGCGCAGATCTGAAATTCTAGTGCCTGGATCAGAATTTCTATCACATGGGCAGATGCAGAATGGTTGTTCCATTTCCAAAAACATGTCATAATAGGGATTCTGAGCAATATTGACTAAATTGTGACAATTTCAAATTTTCGCCAAGTAAGTGAATTTTTTCAAAACCATCTTCATGGCTTTTACAGGAAAAGATAATGGTTCTACTATTGAAGAACACATAAATGAATACAAGAGGTTATTTAGACACAATTGGAAATGGGTGGCAATGGCTAGTTTTAAAGATGAGTCAGCCACATGGTGGGGATTACTTAACCAAAAGAAGTGTCTCAACGTGCCGGATGAAGTATTTGAAAAATTACTTTTAGACAGATGGTCTCATGCCAGAAAACACGATAAGGAGATACATGTGGGGTTATTTCCTACTGGTATATCCTTATTGCAAGTTCATGGATTGCTTTAGAAGGAGAAAATCATTGTGTCTATAAATCCGAGTTGCCAGCAAAATCTCATAAATGTCAACTTGGCAAAAAAATTGCACGTTCCAACAAAACACATTGAAAACACACAAGTTGATGATGCGGATGTTCAACTTTATAAGGATTTGAAGCTTTCTATGGATAACTATGTGTTGCATGGGGATTTTTATACTTCAGAGATGGATAATATGGATGTTGTTTTGGGATATCCTTGGATGGAATCTCCGCAGGTACTATCAATATTAATGTGCAGAAGAAATTCCTGAAGCTCTGGTATAAAAAGAAGAAAATTACATTACAGGATATTTCCATCAATAAACAGGTAGAGTACATGGAGGCTGAAGCAGAAGATGTTCCAGGGACTGACATATCAGATGATGAGCCTTTGATGATCGACAATCAAACACAAACAGAGGCTGAAGCAGAAAAGGTTACTGGTACATCAGATGAGAGCGCAGTGGTTGAAGTCATATTGGAAAAGAAGACATCACAACAGGCACCACATCAGGGTGAATTAAAGAAAAAGACATCGTGGGTTAAACCTTCAACATATCATCACCCACATCACCCCGCAAGACAACCATCAAGATGGCAACCAATTAGCCACAAGGACAACAACCCCCGCAGGACAGATAGAGAGGAGCGAAGATCCACCTACTACACATCCACACAGAAGAGCTACCATGGTCAACTTCTATCTCAAGCGAGCGAGGCACCAGCGAAATCGAGGGTTCACCTTTCTCTTGGATGGCTAGATGCACGTGCATGGTACCAGTGGATTACTCTTTTAAGTAGATCTTATTATTTATGTTCTTCCATGTTTCGGGGACAAAACATGCTAAGGGGGATGGAATGTTATATACCTAGGGGGGATAATATGGGGTACCAAGGGAGGTACCCAAGGTAATAATGTAATAATGTGATGGGCCATAGTAATAAACAAGGTGGTTAACCCATATCATGTAAGGGATCACAAGTAGTTAGTAATAATGTAATGGGCCCATGGTATTAGTCGATGGTATGAGGGAACCATGGTATTGTATGTATAAGGCTTATATAGAGGCTAGAGACTCCACATGGAGAGATGTCAAGGAATAATGTCAATGAATATTGTATGAACAGGCATATGGCTTGTGGAGTGTTCTCATTCTTTAAGGAGTGAATGTATGGTGTTGCCCTACGTTAAGGGTTTGATCAATAAAGGGTCATTTCATATTATTCTAGGTTTATTTGCATTATCTTATATTTTCATATCAGATCTATAATATTTCCAGGTTAGATCTATAACAAGTGGTATCAGAGCTATAACATCTCCCACCACGTCAGCAATGAATTAATTAACCCTCACGGTTAATTAAGAACCTCCCCGACCTATCATAATCCCCCCCATATGATTAATTAACCCCTAATTATGTCGGGCCCATCGCAGTTAAACTCCGCCGCATTGCAATCCTCGTCCACCATCCGATCAAGTCCTCCACATCCGACGGTTGTTATTGATATCGTGCCCCCTGGTGACCGCACGTTAACGCGCGATCACCAGGTGGTTTTCATCTCGTACCTCCGCCACGCATCATGCAATCAACGGGATCGTTGGCTCTCGGCCGAATATTGCTCGATCCCAAAAGCGGTGCGACACCATACCGCTTACCGCCCTTCGCATACGACAAATTGTCCTGTCGTACTTACGTCATTCGCCTGATAACCAAAACCCCCGCCAACCTAGATTTTGTGAATAAAACTAATGAAATGTCGTTTTCAATGTTTTATACAACAAATTGTGTTCCCATGCAAAGCAACGTCCCAGTCAACTGCTAAAGCTTTCCAACCACCACCTAGTTAGAAAATTTGTAGCGACGCACTCAGGAACCTATTATTCAACCTACCATTGCACTGTTCACTTCCCCATTACAGGTATTTATCCAATTTCCACCAAAACCCTGCAAGTTCTCGTTTTACAGTGAAAATTCCACAAGAAAGAGCTAAATTCAGTACAAATCCAAACTTTCTTTCACTATATAGGTTCCCAAACCTTCTGTTTGGCCTATTTTCTCACAGAAAACTCAAATTCCATTTCTGATTCCACAGGAACCAGAAATGGAAACCCCTGCTGTTTTGAACGTCACACCTCTCAATGCCCCCCATAAAGACCTAGACTATCTACCTCTTGCAGATAAAGACTTCCAAATAAAGGACCTATCCACTAACCAGAATCATCTTAAAGTCTTTTGCCAATCCAGAGATAACTACCTAAATGGCTCAGATATCCTGGGACTGTAGGATTCCAACCTTCCCAGGTATTTTCTTCCTTTAGTCCATGTGTTCCTTGATATAATTCATCAATGCCAGGCAAATTATGATCCAAACCTAAGAGCTGTTATGTCCCCAAGTCAAACAATTCTATTCCCCATTACAGCTGCATCCATTAATGAAATGTTACAATCTTCCCCTGGTCAAGCCCTAACTCCCCTTTCTATGGGATATTTACTTGAGAAATCCACTGAAATACCCCAGTCAGACTCATTTGCATCCACCAGACCTTCATGTTAGAGAAACATCAGCCCAAAAGCCCCCCTCCTTATGTACAAACCTTTTTTACAGAAATGGGCAGACTTATAGTGGATATGATATCTTTAGTGATGGGTTTTAACACTAGTGAATACATTGATGAAATAACCCTAGTGTTATTGTCAATTTTTATTCCTAGACAACCACCTGCTGTTAAGTATGACTATGCTTCCTACATTGCCAATAAAATTCATGATCAATTCCTAAGACTGGACGATGAAGGAGTCTTCAAGTATACCACTTTCATCTATCATCTTATGTTGTATTATCAGTCAGAGAACTTCCCTTTCCCTGTTAGGAAGCTTGACACCAAAGGAAATCCCAGGTCTATCATTTTTTGGAGTCCCATTTTCCATAAGTCCCTTGAGACCCCTTACACCTACAATGAGTTTATAGATCTATTTGTTCATCCAGCAACCACTTTGTTAACAGGAGTTTCCCCTCCTAAGATCAATGGCGATATGAAGAAAATCCTCTAGCTCTCCAAGCAGTACATGATAGGTGATTGATACCTATATAAGAACCATACAGAAATCAGGATCTATGGGTGTGAGCTCTGCCCCTTTAAGCTACCAAGGTATGTTCCAATGAGACTCTTTGCATTTGAATATTTCAGGCAAATGATAAATGCAGACCTAGTCCATTTTTGTAATTCCAAGAAGAAAGCTCAACTTAGAATTAAGAATCAGCTAGGCCCTTTTGTCTGCAACACTAGGGATGCATGGAAAGAAGATGAAATAATTTTAGAAGATCATCTTAAGTTACAAAAGAGTTTTTGGTGGGTACCATATGACTCTAACAACTTTATATTTGATAGAAGAACGAAAAACAGGTTATCTCCATACATTCACCATAGGATCCCATAGATTGAACAATTTGCAAATATGGATGAATGGATAGAAGGTTCCTTAGTAGAAAATGAGAGTGAGCAAGCCAATATTGAGAATGTTATGAAAGATTTTGAGAAAACCCTTGACCTGGATTCTTTTGGGAAGGTACAAAGATCAGGGATTGGTGCATCTATTGCTGGAGCCTCTCAGCAAACTTCATAGGAAATCAGCACACCAGCCACAGGGTCATCAAAAGGTAAAGAAATAGAAATCAGTGTTCAAGTCACACAACAATCTACAACGTCTCAGCAACCTGAAACCTCCAAAGAACAAGTCCAAATGCCAACTCCTCCAACTCAAACTAATGTAGAAGGACCACCAAGCTTGCAGAATCCTCTAAATGAGGAAAGGAGTAAAAAGAGAGACAGGGAAGCAGCTACCCCTGCCAATGGACCCTTAGAGCAGCCTGGAACAAAAAGGCAAAGGTTAAATGCCCTTTCAGAGGAGGAATTTGTGGAAGAGACTACAGATAGTCAGAGGAGAGAAGGAGTAGATTGTCAACACATTATTCCAAAGGGAGGAACATCCACTAGCTTACAGAGACAAGAGCTAGAAAGGCAACAAAGTGCAGAGGTATCATCTTTCAGATCACCAATGAAAGATGCCATAGATATCAAGAAATCATTTACAGAAATCAAAGCCAGGAATGATCCATTGAGACTCCAAATTTACAATCAATATTTGAAAATGGCCCCCACAAATCAAAAGAGATTAATGTCAGCCTATGACATTAAAGAGGGCAAAATGATAATGAGCTACTTTAAGCCTAAAGTGCAACAACCTAAGTCAGCAGCAGATTATATCATAACAAATTTGGAGGTCATGGCAAAGGATATTCATCCTATGGACCAAATTGAATTGCACAAACAAACTGGAGAAATGGTCTATTCAACCTTGACTAGTAAGGCAATGATGGCCCACAGATTACGAAATTCTTTAGATAACACTACGGCCCAGCTACACTTGGAGAAAGCCTCCTCCCAGGCTAAAGACAACAGAATAAAGTCTTTAAAATAAATTATTATTGGATTGGGACATGATCCCAAAGATGTGAAGGGTGTAGAGGCATTAATCAAAAAGAAAGATGAAGATATTGCTGCCTTGAGGAAGCAACTAAAGCTGCCTCCTTTAAGGCATCCACAGACTGCAGAGATTGTAAAGCAAAAATCTGAAGAAGATTTGATGGATTTACTTTTAAATCTTAATGAGGGATTGAGACTGAACAGGAACTAGAAAAAGCACTGAAGGACAAACAGGGAGAGTCGACCTCCCAGCCTCCTGATGTAATACCAGTAGTCTCAACAGCAATACCTTCTACACTTGGGACAACATTAGCACCAACTATTCCACCAGTGTCAGCAGAGGTGGTCACAGGGACAGGAACATCAGCAATAGCAGGGACAGTGCAGGGTAGCAGTGCCAATTTAAACACATAAGAATTAATAAAATCAATGGAGGACATGAGACTACAAGTTTCAGAGCTAAACAGGTTAAAAGAACAGTTTGCAAAGCTGGAACGAAGCTATGATCTCTCAAAGATAAATGTTGCAGAAAGAACAAGAGAGATTAAAACATTGGAGAATAAAGTGAAAACATTAGGAAAAGATCTCACTTTTGACAAGCCCATGGCAGAGATCAAGAAAATTCTTTAGGCCAATATCACTCAATCCATAAATGATGTTTGGCCATCCATCTAAGTAATTTTTGAGCAGATTGATCTAGTGAAGACAACCCAGGAAGAAATTCAAAGGACAAAAGCACAATTAGGACAAATGCCTAAGGAAGCCAACAGGCTCATACATTTTTTGAATACCATGAATAAAGAATCACTGGAAGAACTTGGCATCACAGATAGAACATAAACCATTTTGGAAATCAAAAGGGTATTAACTAAGAAAACTTTGATGCATAATTTAGAAAGAAGATGTCATGACATGCAGGTAGAGATTAATGCTTTCATGGAAAAGTTTGCTATTTTGCAGAATAAAGGGCTACCAAGTCCTTTAGTGATTAATGATAGATTAATGAAGCATAGAGATTATGTAGACAAATTGAATAAATATGTAGGCAATCAAGCAAGTTCATCGACAAGTGCATCAGGAATAAAAGCACTCCCTACTGGCCGAGTTCTCTATGATAGCCTAGAGAACATATTTTATGTCGAGCATGAGCTGAAACACTTGTTCCCAATTCAGCCCACATTCTTCAGGTATACTGAAACAGATGAAACCCTCAGAAATCTTCAGAAAACTAGAATACCACAGCCAAAATGGTGGGAAGAAATGCTTGAAATTTTGTAATTTAGCTGTGGTAAAAGGTAAATTTTGATTTTTACTCCATTCAATGAGGGTAAAGAGGATGAAAAGAGATCAACAAGTAAAGAGTATCAGATGCAGGTAAAGTGTATTAGTAGAAAGATCAAAATAGAGCAGCCACCACATGATTACACCAAGGATAGCAGGAGGCCAAATCATAGGGCCTAACTCCAGCACATTCTCAAGAATAGGGATAACAAACCATTCGGTTGCCTTATCTATCATCTACGAGGTCTTCTGGCCCTATTTTCTTGAAATATATGATTAGTCATCTTAGTTTATAGCTCACTTTGTTAGGAGATATTTCATTGTAATTTGTATAAATACACCTCCATTCGGAATATTGAGGGTGGATTCTTTGACATTGCTGTAAAACTGATATTTTAGAATAACAAGTGTTGTTGGACAAATTTTTCATGGCTGGCTGAATGAAGGATTGATGTAAACGATTTTTCTCAGGATTCATGTGTTGGACATTAAGCAAATAAGTATCTTATATTTCATGTGTTAAATTTTTCAGGTTTATTATATTCATTATGTTTCATATCTTAACATTAAATGAAAAAGAATAATTCAGAAAGTGCTTTAGTGCAATCTGTCTTCAATCATTTTTGTTCTCAATGTTTTCTTCTGAACTAGTATAAATAGTGAATTCTTAATTGCTCCTGTTTTCTAACTTATTCGTCTTATTCATTTGGTAAAGAATTCTTAATTGCTCTTTATTGATGGTTAGTCATGTTCTGCTCTCTTAAAGTATGTTGAAGGATTCTTAGTTTCCCTTTAACGCTTTAAGCCCATCCCATCTTTTTAAGTCTCTATTTGTTCATTGTTCAGCTATCTTGCCCTGTGAAACCATCATTTATTGAGAAACCAAATCCAGTTGAGCCATTTTCCCTGACTCCATTAGCCCAATGGACTAAACTATTTAGTTCTACCTCTTTGCTATTGAATTTCACCAACAAATTCAAACAAAAACCCAAGCTCTAATAACTAGCCTAAAACCTTATAAAACAAAGCTAAAACTTAAAGAGAGAGCCCTCTCTGGATACGGATTGGCTAGATTCTGCATCTAAAAGATTGGTTTGTGGTTACCTCGGACCCCTTTCCCCTTCTTACAACTTCTGGGAAAATCTGAGTGATAACAGGCATCACTTATTGTTTATTATGGCTAAGGAATTTGGTAAAGGCATTGAAAAAGGCTTTGAAAAGGCCAAAAATAATTAATGTCATTTTATTTATGAAAATAAAGGAAAATAGCAGAAAATGAAGGTGAAAGGTCACATGTCACATGTAAGGAGGAAATTGAAGAAAGATAGAGGAAAAATGAAGAAATTAAAGATATTAAAGCATCAGTTGGGATTTTTTTTTTTTAATTACAGTTTGGCTTTGGAGTTAGTGTGAGAGAAGAAAAGAGCACCAAGAGGAGAAAACAAGCAAACGAAGGACAAAAAAGTAAAGGAAAGCAAGGATCAAGCAAGGAAAAGTTCAATCAAGCAGCTTCAGTAAGAATACTTGCAGGTAATAGATTGCATGTGTGATTTCCTAGTTGGTTTGTGCATGCACAATATGTGCATGTGTGTGTTTGATTCTTTTGCTATAATTGACATGGGTTTTTCTTGGTTTAACAACAGTTTCAACCTTGCCTGGCCATTTCCAGATAGCCATGGTGTGATGGGATTCATTCTTGGTTGCGCTTTGGATTTCTAGAAGGTTTGGATCTGAGTGAGGTGGTCTCAAGAAAATCCCAAGGGTTGGGGTGGAGATGGTTTTCTTTGGGAAGCCCTCAACGGATGGGTGGAGACAGAAAAATTCATCAAGGAATGGTGAAGGGATATGGAGGCATCCAAGATCGATTTGGTTTTGTGGTCTCGGAACCGGTTTAGGTGAGATCATGGTAGCATGAAGGTGGAGGTAGTTTAACCTATGGATTCCCTTGGTTGTTCATGTATTGGTTATCCCATGAGATCCCACATTCATGCTTGGAATATGGCACGGGGGTGATTGGCAGAACGAAATATTTGGTCTAGCCATGGTTGGGTGGTACGTGGAAGTCCCTGACTTGGTTGGCCTTTGCATATGTTAGTAAGAGCTAAGTTCCACATGTATTCTATGAGTAAATATACTTGTTATGATGTAGCTTTGATGGTTGTTTTACCATTGTTATCATTTTGGTTATATGTTGGTTATAAGCATGGTTTCATGACATATTTTAATGATGGCTCTTATCACATTTTTATCGATAAATGGATGGTTATTAAATGAATGACCTCATAGATGCTATTTCAATTATTGTGAGAGGGTATTAGACCTTCTTGGTAAACCCCAGATAAGTTTCAGATCCCTATGTCCAGATGTGCATTCACGACTTGTATATTTCAAGTTCACAATGTGTTTGACAAAATGATTGTCATCGTTAGGATGGGCCAGGTTGAGTCCTTAATCGAGTTTTGAGCTAGTGGATTTGTCTTTGTGTTATTTATCATTTATGGAAGTTTCATTAAGTTTTGGGCAGAGGTTTGGATCCTAGCCCTGAAAAAGTGGCTCAGGTCTTGGGGTCACTAACATAGAACTGAGTAATTTAGTCTGCATTTGCTTGGAAGCAAGCTTTTGGGAGCATCTAGAAGGTTATAGTCATTTCCTTTTCTTCTCACGGGAGCGACTAGTAGTTTAGTTCACTGAAAAATAAAGTTAACTCAGGCGTTGGGCACCTGGAGTGGTTAGTTAGCTCCTTGGGGTCCTATAACACTTGAGGGAGGTCAGTAAAGTTTGGGTTTGTCAATTCCACTTCCTTAACTAAACTTAGGAGGTTGATTCATGTAATAGTAACTCTCCATCTCATGTTTACCCGACATATGGGTGAAAGTGGGTAAATTTGGGAGGGAGGTGTTACAAAGTGGTATAACAGCTAGATACATGTTGTTATGCATGCATTATTATGGTTGTGGTTGTCATGCATGAGGTCATGGTATGCAATTGGTATTGTCATGCATGATGTTGATATATTAATATGATTACGGTTATACATGTAGTGTGCTGATTTGAACTGATTTTGTAGATAAGATAAGCCTCCCTTGAACATCATTGAGGTATGATTTTGATTATGGTATTTATTTGGTTTATCTGACATGGCATGCTTGCAGGAAGAAGAAAATCAAAGATGACGAGCAAAATGGTGGACTAAGGTTCATGCGAATCTCCCTACAGATCAGTGAGAAGCAAGGAGATGAGTATTCTCCTGATATAGTAATACATTGAGGAGTTTGTGAAAAAAAATCGGAATTTGTAAGGAAAACAATGACAAGTTGATTAAGGCTCGAGAAATACTTGCAAAGGCTAAGGAAAGGCAGGGAGAGGTCAATGCAGTGATCCTTAAGAGCTTTCCAGACTTACAGAGACAAGGACATCTAAGGATTAGTTAATAACAAGAAGAGAAGACTAATGGAGCCTATGGTAGCAGGTCTCAGTCAGGATACATGTTGGATAGAGGGGACATAGTTAGAGGTGGAAGATCTTTGGATACACCTGACAGGAGGACTAGCATGTACGGGTTTCATTCTAGTTTCTTGTCTAGGAGACATTATCACCATCATCACCATCATCATCCTTACAGGAGGAGTGATTATTTGCTAGAGGAGTTCAAGAAAGTCAAACCTCCTATATTTGATGGAGAGATGAAGAAGTTAGAAGATGCAGAGGCACGATTTCTTGGGATGAATAAATTCTTCAGATTGCATAACTACTCAGAGAACATGAAAGCTAAAATAGCTACCTTTAGTATTAAGGGGAAAACATATATCTAGTGGGAAGATGTGAATAATGTCAGAGGCATTCGAGAAGAGGAGTTGAATTGGGATGAGTTTGAGAGACTCTTCAAGAAGAATTACTTATCTTAGTGATATTATGATGATAGAGCTAAGGCATTTTATGAGCTGCAGATGGGTTCTATGACAGATGATGAGTACACTAGCAGATTCCTAGAGTTTTTGAGGTATGTCCTTACCTCAAGGATGAGAAGGCTAAGATTCAGAGATTCATCAGTGGGTTTCCAACAACATATAGAGACCAGATTGAGTTTGATGATCCTTGGTCGCTGGAGGAAGCCATTAGGGTTTCCAACAACATCGAGAGACCGGATTGAGTTTGATGATACTTGGTCGTTAGAGGAAGCCATTAGGAAATTGAAGCATTTTTATGAGTAGTCAAAGCATAAGGATGAGCCTAAGCATGATTTGAAGGGGAATGATAAAGTTAAAGGGAAGTGGCCACTGAAGGGGGGAAGACCTCCAGATGCAGGTGAGAAACAAAATGTTGCTCCTTACAAGAAATATAATGCAACTGAGAAGGGACATGGGTCATAGCTTGGAGAGTAGCATAATAGAGGTGATGGTAGGGGACAATTCCAGTGTTGGATTTGTGGCAAAGATCATCGAAATAAGGCTTGCCCATTGTACCAGGGTGGAAGGAATTAGATCTATAGTGCTTAGGAGGTACATGCAGTTGGGGATGTTGGCCATAACATTCCTTGGATTTATGCAGTTGTGGAAAAAAAGCAGGAAGATCACCAGGCATCCATTATTAAGATGGAAGGTAAGCTCTGTGATCGAGTTTTTTCTATTTTGATTGACCCTGAATCAAATTATAGTTATGTTAATCCTGACTTGGTGGATAAGTGTGGTTTGAGAAATGAAGTGCATGCAGAGTCTTGGTTGATGCAGTTAGCCATAGGTACTAAGAAGAGAGTTCATCATTTGGTAAGAGGTTGTCCATTTGAACTGAATGGTATGCCTACATCGACACATCTAAATGTGCTTCCATTGGGATCATATGGTATGATTTTGGGTATGGATTGGTTGTATCTTCACAGAATCAAAGTATATTATTATGACAAGGCAATTGAGTTCCTGGATGATAATGGAGAAAAGAGAATCTTGCAAGGGAAGAAGAATCCTACATCAGTTAGGATGGTTACATCTATGCACAGTAAGTGCAGTCACAGGAAGGGGTGTGTACTATTTGAAGTTCATATTTCTAGTGACAAGGGATAGGATGTTGATGATGCAGAAGTCTTTAAGAGGCACCCTGGCTTATAGCATTTTCAGGATGTGCTTCAAGCAGAGACTGCAGAGTTACCGCCTCACAGGGAAGTGGTCTTTTCTATTGAGTTGGTACCAGGGGTGATACCAGCATCAAAGGCACCTTATTGAATGAGCACACTAGAGTTAGTGTAACTGAAGTTACAGTTGAAGGAAATGCTTGACAAGGGATACACTAGGCCAAGTGTATGGCCTGTGGGTGAACCAGTGTTGTTTGTGAAGAAGAAGGATGGTACTCTTAGGTTGTGTATTGATTACAGGAAGCTAACAAGGTGACAATGAAGAACAGGCACCCTTGCCAACGATTGATGGCTTGTTTGACAAGTTGAAAGGAGAAATAGTGTTCTCGAAGATCGATTGATTTGAGATCAGGATACTATTAGGTAAACATCAAATAAGAGGAAATTTACAAGACTAAATTTTGATCCAAGTATGGGAATTATGAGTTTGTTGTGGTTCTTTTGGTTTGACTAATGCTCTAGCTACTTTCATGTGCTTGATGAATAATGTATTGCGTCTGTATTTGGACAAGTTTGTGATTGTATTCATTGATGATATATTGATATATTCTAAGAATGAGAAAGAGCATGTCGAATACTCAGTAGCAGCATTGAGATTGCTAAGAGAGCATCAGTTGTATGCCAAGCTTAGTAAATGTAGCTTCTTTTAGACAAAGGTACATTACTTGGGACATGTTGTTTCCAAGGAAGGCATAGTCATGGATCTAGAAAATATCAAATTTATCGTGGAATGGGAAGCTCCTCGAAATATGGATGAGATCAGATCATTCACGGTGTTAGCAAGTTACTACAGGAGGTTCATTAGGAACTTCTCACAGATTGCATATCCTATTACATCATTGCAGTGGAAAGGAAAGAAATTTGAATGGACGTAGGAATGTGTAACAAATTTTGAGCAGTTGAAGCAGTTTTTGATAAGTGTTCCAGTTCTAAATATTGAAAATCCAGATAAAGAATTTGTGGTATGTATCGATGCTTACAAGAGAGGACTTGGTGGAGTCTTGATGCAGGAGGGATAGGTGGTCTACTGTGAGTCAAGGAATTTGAATGAGCATGAGCAAAACTATGTGATCATGATATTGAGTTAGCAGGTATTATTCATGCATTGAAGATGTAGATGCATAATCATCTTGGTAGGAGGTTTGTGTTGATGAGTAATTACAATTGGTTGAGGTACTTGTTTTACCAACCAAACCTCAATGCTAGTGTTGACGGTGCTGGACCGCCAACATTCAGGGGATCACCCCGATATGAAGTCCCAACTAGACCTCACACCATTTGGTGTGGGAGTCCCATCCGGTATGATGGTCCAATTGCCATTATCTTAAATATTTGCCTCAACTCTTGCCTGTCAACACATGAGAGTGGTTTGCTTTGTCTTCGAGAAGTGAGGTTCGCTTTCCTAGTGATTGTAAGTGTTACTTGTGTCAATGGTTCTTTTGCTGTAGAGGGAGAGGGTGAGAGTGAGTCCTAAGTCGGTTGGGAGGAAGTCCCAACTCCGGTAGGAACACACAACACAACAGGACGTGCACAACTTCCGGAGGAACAGTCTACATGAATTCGGTAGTCACAACACATAAGGGAAGATAACATGTACAACACTCAGCGGATGAGTCCGCATGAGTGCAATGGTTGTGTTGAAGCCTCAAAAATCACTGCAACAACATGGGGGATGACCACCCGATCCCGACCTTAAAGCAGCGCCTTTTCCGTTTGGAATGGTGGTTCTGACTGGTTCAACTAGGTCCAGTTACCTTCTCTCAATCTCCAATGGAAAAGAGACATCAGATCAACTTTCTTGCTGATCAGGGAAGAGAATGATCCTTAAGCTGATTTAGGGCTCAACCAATCCACTACTAAAGTTTGCCTCTTTGGGAAGAGGACTTAAAAGAATATAGAATTTAATCTAAATGCAAATTTGTCCTAAGATGCAAGCAAAAGAAACTATCTTAATCCTATCTCAATTAGGAAGATATAGATCTAACCTAACCAAGAGCAGGTATTTATAATATTGAGATTGAAATATGTCTTGTTTATAATGAATATCATGTCAATGAAATAGTTCAATTAACTGACATTATGGATGGAAAAACACATCCTATTGAAACCTTTTAACTAAAATAATCAATCAACAACACTCAGGAAGAAGTTCTCGGAATGATCTTGATCATTTAATCAATAACCTGAATTATTAACCAATAATATGCAGAAAAAGTTCACAACATATCAATATTTATTCATCCAATATTAAAAGACAGATTTATGAATAAATAGTTACTCAGAAATCAGAATTCAGCCCATTAGAGCAGAGATAAATAACAACATAAAATAGAGGCAAATTACCCATACCGACAAAAGTGCACAAATATGTAAATAAATTGACACAATTCTTGTTATCATAAAATAAAACCAACATTTAAAACAATAGTATTCGAAATACCAATTTATTGAATCCATTTCTCCAGCTCCGGTCTCTAATAGTCCTTTACAATGCTTGAGTTTCTGTTTTCAAAACCAGAACTACAATCGTGCAAACTCTGTTCGTTATACATAACTCAGAATGTAGAAGAAAAACCTCAATAATCTCCAGATCTGAGATTCCACTCCTCCCACCTACAACTTTAAATCCCTATTACAAAGTGCTTTTAAAATTCCAGAATTGCAGAGGAGAGCAGCCCCTTATTACATTTTGTAATATGCTATTTATAATATTTGCAAAGGAATTCTTGAGATGAAAGTTTGTTGAAAAAAATCTGCCCAATCACTTTTATTTGCTCAAAATTCCAATATTTTAATTGCTGGAGCATTCACATTGATTAAGATATTTTCTCCATATCTCTTCTACTGTTTTCCTACAAAAAGAAATCAAAATAAATTAAGATGCAATCAATAAAATCAAAATATCATTTCTGGCATTTAAAATAAATCCAATCAAATTCTATTTAAATAAATAATTGAAAATAAAATATAAGCTCTCTATTGATGCCTGGGATGGTTTAATTGGCTAAAGATATTGTTGATGAGTGAATCTGCAATTAGAAGAGGCTTATGACAAATGAAAATGCAGAAAATAACTCAGGGAATTGACTTTGTTTTAGAAATTCGAAGCTTGATCTTCTGCATGATTTTTGATCCAATTAGTGACCAAATATATTAGTGAAACCTTCTCAGAAATGTTTTCCTTTATTTTATCTTTCCAATGAGCCGTCTTGGGCCTCATCTGGCCAAGTAAAACTCAATCTATGAGCTTCCAAAGTTGATGAGTCAAATTTGGAAATTTTGTCGTTGGGCTAAAAATCAGAATTTTTAATTAGAAATTTAATCCTAAATTAGAATTCTAATTATTTAATACTTAATTATTAACTAACTAATATATACAATTAATTCTTATTAATTATCATCTAATTAGAAATTAATTAAGTTACAAAATTAAATTAATATACAAATGATTTTAAAAAGTTAATTTAAATATAATTAATATTATAATTCAAATTATATTAAAATTATAATAAATATTATAATTATAATATAAAGATATAAAAGTTAATTAACAAACCATTGGAACCGATCCAAACTCAAAATCCATAAAACAAACCATTGAAATCTATCCAAACCCATTAATTCATCCACGTGAGTATATGGAGGAATATGGTGAGTGGAGTGTGAGGTGAGTGTGACGTGAGGGTGAGTGAGGTGGAGGTACGAGAGGCATAAGGGGTGAAAAACTTTGTATTAAAATTTTTTAACGCATCGCATTTTCTAATCGCAAATCCTTTAATGTTTAATGTTGAGGAGCTTGTTAAAATTGCGATATGTGATGTCGCATTATCGCATCGCATGAAAACATTACATTGCACATTCTTTTAAAAGGTTCATTGTAATCTTGCGATATCAGTGGACCTGATAAATTAATAGGATAAGGTTAATACTCATATTGGATCCGGAATAAATGCGAGAATGACTTTTAAATGAAATTCATGGTTTAACTTTGATCGCATCACATGAAGGGATTCCATCGAGGTTTTGAAAACTTGATTCGTTATGAATTTTGCGAAGTGCAATTTGTGATGGACGCGATTGTATTGTAAAATTTTTATTATTTATTTTATTTCGGATCGAAGCTTAATGGGGTTTGTTTAAGTTATAAAATGAAATTAAATCTGGAGTGGTATTTTTTATTTAAACTAAAACCACTTTAATAAAAATAAAAATTAAACTACAGCCACTTTGACATTATGGGTTTTTTTAGATTATTAATTAATTTGAGAATTGGAGTAAATTACTGAAATCCCAATGTTTCATGATTTGGTTGTATAAGTAAAAATAAAAAATGTTAGTGAGAACTAACTAGGGGTTAATGTTTAAAATAAATGCATTATTGAACTAATTTATTTACAAAAATGGAATATTTACATTTTTAACCCAGGCGATAAATGATGGGACTTCAAAGGAGTACCATTTTCAAACCAATTGACCAAATGAGTTAAAACAAGCATCAATGGGAAGTTTATTAAAAAATCGATTTTAACAAAGTAATTAAAACAAGAATTCAAAGAAAATGAAAAATTAATAAAAGCGTAGGATAATCAGCTAAATAAAATCCTAAAAGGTGTGTAGCTGAAATTTTTATAGAAAGGGTCCCCATTATTTGAAGTGAACACATCAATAATGGGGGGAGGGGACGGGAGGGGACGGGGGGGTTGTGTTTTTACCACAACAGGTTGTTACAAAAAATTTCATGTGAAAGGTCTGTTTGATGTCTGGGGAGATAGCCACCATGGGCGAACAACGTTAACAACATATACAACACATTTTCATTAATAGACTGTATTACAACAACTGAATTAGTTCAAGTTTGAAACACATGTTAAAGCAACATGCATCACAAGTGTTTAAGATTAGTATTACAATAGTTAAAATACATGTGCGAAAACATGTTGGCCTATTAGCAGGCTTCTGAATTAAGCGAAAGTTCCAGGACACATCGTTACACCATACATCACTAACCCCATGGGCGGGGCGTTGGAGCCACTACTTACTCCTCAAAGAAATATTACAGACTCTCTTGGCTATGTGGGAGGAGTTGAGGTCAAAAGTCCTTTTCATGTACAAATGAGGGAGTATTTATAGCCAAGGGTGAAACTAACCCTTGTGGCTTTCGACTACCCTCATGACTTTTGACTTCAAAGACTCTTCGACTTTACATGACTCTTTGTACAACAAGTGGGTCTCTTGGACTTCCACGTTACATTACATTGATAGACAGTATGGCCCACAGTAGAGATGTGGACAACATGACTCATGACATGACTCGACATGACAGTGTTGGTACATTCGCGCTGTTGCTAGTGTGCATGTCGAGCTGCAGTGCTGCTGGGTGATGGATGTCCTCATGGTGTGTCACAACTTCACCTCTGCATGGCAAAGTGCACAGAGTCTTTAGTGGTCTTTGGTTCGCTTGATGTTGCTTTTGCACGTTACTCATTGCTTGTGTGTTGGAAGGCTTGGTAGGTTCCTCTATTTGCGAAAGGTGCATGTTCATCCGTTTGTCCATCCATGAGCACATCTTGTATGTTTGCTCATCTGTCCATCCGTGAACACATCTTCGCATGATCATCCGTTTGCGAGCACATATCTTGCATGCATCGTTTGTTCATCTGTTGGTGAACTTGTCCCTCTACACGTGCTCCCTTTGTTCATCGCATTTGTCGTCGTGCCATGTTTGTTTGTGTACCTATTCCTGCGGTCACTCTTGATGAGACGACATCAAATCCAAAAACGTCCTAGTCTACCATGATACATGATCATTTCGGATGCAGGTGATCGAGAGAGGCAACAAGGTTGCAAGGCGAGATGTAGGCTCCGGGTACTACTGATGAAACCTGTGCAAGAGTTACTGGGTGATGAAGATGGGCAATATGGATCGACAATGACTGCCTCCGAGGTCTGGCTCAGCTGGAGGACAAAACTGCACAGTTTTTTAGGGGAACAATCTGCGCTACAGGAAGGCTGGGCAGGCAAAAATCTGCACAATTTCTGGAACGAGTGGGCAATGGGAGCTTGGCATCCAAAACTGCGCAATTCCTGGATGGAACTCGGAACTGGCTATTGGGCCACTGGCAACAAAAACTGCGTAATTCCTATAGGGAACTGGCAGTTTGTTCCTGGGTCACTGGCAATAAAAACTGTGCAATTCCTAAGGGGAACTAATAGTCAGCTCCTGGAGCTTGGTAGCAAAAACTACGCAATTCCTGGAGGGAACTAGCAGTCTGCTGCCGGGAGCTGCTGGTGGGAAAAACTGCGCTAATGTTGGGAGGCTGGCCTGTTGATCACCTTTGCATAGTTTCTAAGCTGAGCAGACTGGTGGGCAACAGACATCTTGCTCATGAAAACTGTGCGATTTTCTGGGTGAGTAGCTGGTCGACTGTCGGGAGGCCTGGCTAGAAAAACTACACAATTTTTTAGGGGATTGAGTCCCAGGGTGGCTGTCGAGTCAAACTCTATGGTTGACCAATATGAAGGTGGATTGATTTGCTAACTTGAAATGACTTGCTTGGTGCTTCTGCGCTGTTCTAGGTGATAATTGATCGAGTCAATGGCGGGGTGATGGTCTAGCTGTCAGAGGGGAGTCCGGTCGTTAGAACTTCAACAAAAAAGACTAATTGTGTGAATGAGTGAAAGATACATATGTGACCCTGCAACACACACATGAATCATCGATGAGATGATTCAAACCATCCAAACACACATTTTCAACATGACTAACTGACGGTACAAGCAACAAGTGCGACACTTATGATTGATCTTTGGTTGACCATGACAATGCTTCCACGACAGTGAATGTGACTCCATGTGTGAGTGCGATAGATGCTTTCATAGCAAACATAATAAGTACACACAAAGCGAAGACCTTGAGCATGATCAAAACATGGTCGCAAGCATGACTTTAACAACAACATGCAAAAACTTGGGTAAAAAGAACAAGTAAGGCAGATGTGAAGACTCACACAAGCTCACGGAGTGAACCTAAGTGTGTGCAGTCATCAAGGGAAACTCTCAAGGGAGGCTCTGAAATTGGGTGCAGGCCAAACTTTTGGAGGGTGGTTGTAGCCGCTACAACACTTAGTGACACACTGGTAGAATTCTAGCTTCTATGTTTTGGTTCATTGATAACACAGGGCCTTGGTCTTTCGGGGAGTATTGAATTGCAGTGCGGAATTACTTCGGCTTCCCCACTTACCCCATGGACATACATGGTTCACCTTTTGCTAACTTAGTCAAACATAATCAAAAGTTCAGCTTGATCACAGTGTTTCGAATTAGGGAAGGGTAGTTTAGCTCATGAGTTGAAGATTTTCAGAGATTAAGTTTTCATCTCTAGTGTTGCTCAGCTGCCAGTAGGCCTGGACAGTACCCCGACGAAGTCATGCAGGAACACATGCATTGATCCACTTCCAACGAGCCTGGTCAATACACCAGTGGAGTTGCATGCTTCACCTCTCTGTGCAGGAATCCTTTCTCTTCTTTCGCCTTAGTATTTTTCAAGAGGACTATGCATAGGCACTTATTTATTTTTGGGGCGAAAGAGGGATCCCGACTTATAGAGATAAAAAAAGGTTGTTCCTTCAGAGAAGCATGTAAGACCTATAACATAGGTTTGCTCATTTAGATTTTCCCCTTCTTCGTTTCTACTAGTTGGATGAGCTTGAACACAGAGCAAAAGGATGAGTATAGGCATGGGGTTTCCCAGTGTGGACACAGGTTCATGGTTGGACCAAAACTTCCCTTGCAGATGGTTCGTATTTTCTGTCAAGACTTCATCGGCTGAAGGTTATAACCAAGCACAGAGAATATGGACACAAGATTGGCCAAGCGTTGTAGTATCACAAGTCTCTTCATATTTCAGCCACATACTCTATTCAAAAGCCAGAATGTAGTGGTTGGCAACACTTATTTCCGTAAACACAAATAGTAAGGTATCACGCAAACAAAATTAATGTAAAAAATAGTAAGTAGAACAAACAAAATAAAAACAAAGACAGTAAGCAAGGAAAACAAGATGAAAACAACATGCAACAAACAGACTATGTACATGGCACGGGCGCGGACTGGCCTAATGGAAGAAATGCTTGAGATATTGGCTGTTGGCAGGAAGGTTGTCAACCCTCCAGTCAAGTGATTATGGACGATGCGTGTGTGTGCCAAGCTTCTCGCAGACCAATATTATGCTATCAGGTTCTGCTACCAGAACTTGGTGGTGTTCCAAAAGACCTTTAAGTGAAGACAACACCACTGCTTCAGACACTGCGTGCAACATAGGCTCAGATGATGGCATGGGGTAGTTCTTTTTATTCCGGGAGCGGTTCAAGTTTCTGAAATCAATGCATAAGCGGATTTCCTCGGATTTCTTACATGCAAAACTTAAATTAGAAACCCATGTATGATGACGAAATTTGTAAGTAATCCAATCATCCAAAATATTAGTCAATTTTTTTTCTGTATAAGGAATTCAAATGACATATGTGTTTTACCTTGCCTTTGCTACAATGGCTTGGCTCCTCCTTTACCTGGAATCCCGTGTTGGATTACTCGCGTGTAGTGTGTACTCAGGTCATCATCTGCCCATGCAGACATATCCCGGTATTATGTGATCAAGTGATCAAAGGTTTGTCATTGCTACGATGTGTAGTTTGTACCGAGACTGACTATCTTCGGATCGTGATTGGTTGCCAGGTTTCTATGTTCGTTCATAGTGGTGGACCTGTGGGTTCTGCTATTTCTTGGTCCTTGATAGAAGTTTTGCAAATCATAGAGCTTATTGAGAGAAACCACACGCTTGGGGATGGGGTTGCCTTTCTTGCCCTCAACTACAGTTTCAGGGGCTGCTCGTGCTTACCTTCATCAGTCCTTATGTCCTTGAAAGCATCAACACTGTTCGCGGGGTGCAGTATCACTTTGAGTGGCCACCACGTTGAGGTTGATGGTCCTTTGTAAGCTCAACACGAGTGCTTCAGACTCAACAATGTTGTTTGTGCAATCGAACTTCAAGCAACTTGAAATCATGCATTTTCTGTTGTTTTGGGTGACTGAGATGTACCCGTCCTTGAGCCGTCATGTGTCTTTGATTCGTCAAAATCCATGGCCCACAACTTGTCTGTACACGGACCGCTTGACATGCTAGTACTACTGTTACTACTGTTGCTACTGCTACTACTACTATTGGTACAATGCACTGTACATTTTTCATTACCATCAGTGGGGCAAGGAAGGAGTCCCAACTGCGTGTCTAGTTGGATTGCAGCTGGCCGTGCAAGATAACACCCCAATGTTGTTTCTAGGAGGTAGTTGCCAAACATGAGTTGTGCGAAGGCCAATGGTTCATTCTCACCGTTAAGGGGGGGTAACATTGTGCTTCATATACCTCTCAAAAAATACCTAGATTTGGTTGTGTTTTCCCTTGTACAGAAGCCACATGTGGGACTAGTCTGTAGCAAAATATTCATCTAGCTTGATGGACCAGCCCCTGCTGTGTAGTAGACCATATGCTTCCTGTATGTCCACAGCAGCTATGTTGATGCATTGGTGGACTTGACTGTCATGAGATAGTCAGATGATCACGTCTCGTAGTTCACCAATGGCTGGAATGAACAAAACTTGGGATCTGTGCACTGTTCGACCTAGAACACAAATTTTTGCGTAGTTTTTGGAGTGAACCTGTTCCTACTTGATTTGCCTATCTCTGCTTGGGTGGATGACTACTTGCAGATGTGTCTATTTTTCGTTGATTGAGCTAGGACACTTTCGTATTCTTGATGAGGCATGTGAGGGTCTCAATATCAGTTGCTTCCTTATCTCTACCCTTGCTCGCCATCGCTTGGGATTTCTTGCTCGTATCTTTGGAACCCTTTGCTGGTTCATCCTCCTTGATGACCCCAATCACGTGTAGGTCTTTCCCAACAACAATAGCCTCTTCACAACCTTCCAAGAGTGTTGGTTTCACAGCTTGCTTGACAAACTGCGCAATGTTGGTCGGCAGTGTGGACGTGCAGTAATCAACAGTGATGGAGTCATGAGGTTTGTGTCCGCTGAAAACTTGTTCAATATGCGCATAAACATTTGATTGAAGTCTTTTACTTTTTATTTTCCATCCATCTTCAAGTTTCCCAATTCTTTGAGTAGCATGGTTGGGGTCTTGTCATCAACAAACTTTTCAAGGAACATGTGTTTGAATGCACCCCAGTTCTGTATAGAGTTTAGTGGAAGGCTGTGATACCATGCAGCTATGCGACTGTCCAAGGTACATGGAAACAATCTACATGCTACATCGTTATACCGTACCTCAAGGGTCTGCAGCTACATGTAGAAGTTGTCCAAGTGATCTTCTGCCTTCACCGTGCTTTCAGGGTTAAACTTGATGTTCATTCCCTCCTCTCGCTTCGGCATTTTGTGCAGAACAACTAGGAGAGCCAATGGTCCCTAAGTCATCCATTCTAGATTTGGGTCAGCCATCTCTTCTTCTTCTTCATCATCCTCTTCCTCTCTTTTAGAATCTAACGGTTTCGGCTTTGATTTCATTGGTTCATCTCTGCCTCCACCTCCACTACCTTCCCCTCCGCCTCCTATACCGGACACTGATCCTAAGATCACAAGAGTGTCTTGTTCGCCTTGCTTAAATATCGAAGGTTCCTCTCCGTATTTAATAGATTCTGCCAGACCTTTAAGTGTGGCAAGCACTGCTTCTTCCACTGATGATACAACAACTCCTGTAGGAGTGGCTTTTGGCTTCCTCGATGCGTATGGAAGATGTTGTATGCCTGGGATTAGTCTGACTACTTTCACAAACTAGCGAGTGATGGGACGGATGGAGCGAAGGTGATGATATGGAATCTCGTGTTCAGTCCTGGGAGGTGAGGAGTAACCAACTGCAGAGTCACATGTAGATGAGGGGGTGTGCGAGTTACTGCCTTGACCAGATACTTAATGAATGAGTGTGAGAGGATGTTCAGCCATATACAACTGGCTTCCCTCCTTCTAGCACCATAAATGTTGATGGTGTTGGACCCACCAACATTCAGGGGATCACGCCAATATGAAGTCCCAACTAGACCTCACACCATTTGGTGTGGGAGTCCCATCTGGTATGATGGCCCGGTTGCCACTATCTTAAAGATTTGACTCAACTCTTGCCTGTCAGCATAGGAGAGTGGTCTGCTTTGTCTTTGAGAAGTGAGGTGTGGATGCTTGGTGATTTTAAGTGTCAATGGTTCTTTCACTATAGAGGGAGAGGGTGAGAGTGAGTCCCATGTCGGTTGGGAGGAAGTCCCAACTCTGGTAGGAACACACAACACAATAGGATGTGCACATCTTCTGGAGGAACAATCCACACGGATGTGGCAATCACAACACACAAGGGAAGATAACACGTACAACATCAGCGGATGAGTCCGCAAGAGTGCAATGGTTGTTACAACAAGTTTCATGTGAAAGGTCTATTTGATGTTCGGGGAGATAACCACCACGGGCAGGACAACGTTAACAACATGTACAACACATTTTCATTAATAGATTATGTATTACAACAAGTGAATTAGTTCAAGTGTGAAACACAGGTTAAAGCAACATGCATCACAAGTGTTTAAGATTAGTCTTACAACAGTTACAATACATGTGTGAAAATGTGTTGGCCTATTAGCAGGCTTCTAAATTAAGCAAAAGTTCCAAGACACATCGTTACACCATACATCAATAACTTTGTGGGCGGGGCGTTGGAGCCACTATGTACTCCTCAAAGAAAGATTACAGACTCTCTTGGCTATGTGGGAGGAGCTGAGGTCAAAAGTCCTTTTCATGTACAAATGAAGACGTGAGCATGATCAAAAAATGGTCGCAAGCATGACTTTGACAACAACATGCAAAAATCTGGTTAAAAAGAACAAGCAGGGTGGATGCGAAGACTCACACGAGCTCATGGAGTGAACCCGAGTGTGTGCAGTCATCAAGTGAAACTCTCAAGGGAGGCTCTGGAATTGGGTGCAGGCCAAAATTTTGGAGGGTGGTTATAACTGCTACAACAACTAGGTAATCTAGGTGGCTGGCCACACTCAGTGAGTTTCACTTTGAGATTAGGTACATTAAAGGATATGAAAAAAGGGTTGCAGATGCTCTCAGTAGGAGAGTGCAGATGAACCATGTTGCAGGTGTGAGCTCTTATGGGATAGATTTACAAGATCATATCTTACAGGCAGGACAACATGATGACAAGTATCAAAAACTTAGGCACATGTTACAATAGCAGGGTACAGGTGATCAGGATGTAGATTATCATCTCATTGCAAATGGCTTGTTGAGATTTAGGGACAGGATCTATGTATCGGATCACAGTGAACTCAAGAAGCTTATCTTGAGGGAGTTTCATGTCAAGCCATATTCAAGTCACCCAAGATATCAAAATACATTGGCATCTATGAAGAAGTTCTACTATTGGCATAATTTGAAGAAGGAAGTGGCATATTTTGTTGCTAGATGCTTGGACTGTCAGTAGGTGAAAGATGAATGTAAGCACCCAACTGGTTCGTTACAACCTATTCCGATTATGGAGTGGAAATGTGAGGTCATTTCCATGGATTTCGTTATAGGTATTGAAGCAACATTATTCCGTCATGGTTTTGGTCGATAGGTTGAGCAAGGTAGCTCACTTCATTCCAGTGAAGACTACTTATTCAGTTAGTGAGGTAGTAAAATTCTTCATTAGGGAGATAGTGAGATTGCATGGTATTCCTAAGAAGATTGTAACAAATAGAGATGCCAAGTTCACTTCCAAGTTTTGGAAGGATTTGTTTGCAGGTTTCGGTATCGAGTCAGCCTTTAGTACAACTTATCATCTGCAGATATATGGACAGACAGAGAGGGTCAATAGTATACCAGAGGATATGTTGAGGATGTATGTCATGCACCAACAACGGATGTGGGAGGAGTATCTTCTACTCGTTGATTTTGCTTATCGTAATGGTTATTAGGAGTCACTAAGGATGATTCCCTTTGAGGCATTGTATAGGCAAAGTTGTAATACTCCGATCAGTTGGAGTGATCCAGAGAATAGGGTACTGATTGGATAACATATGTTGGCTGAGATGGAATAGGTGTAGGTCATCAAGAAGAATCTATAGGTAGCATAGGATAGATAGAAAAGTTATGCAGATCAACATAAAGCATTCAAGGAGTTTTAGGTCAGGGAACATGTGTATTTACGCATCAAGCCTAAGAGGATCCCCATAAGGATTGGTTCATGTGCCAAGTTGGAACCTTAGTATTGTAGGCCTTTCGAGATCCTTGAGAGGATTGGACTAGTGGCCTATAGACTTGCACTGCCTCCGACAATGAAAGTCCATGATGTTTTCCATGTGTCATTGCTTAAGAAGTATGTTAAAGATGTTGATAATGTGATTGAATGGTCTCTGTTGCAGGTGGATCCAGAAGGAGAATTCCAGTCGGAACCTCAACGCATATTGCAGCAGAAAAAAATCATGTTCCAAAACCGAGCAATCGAGCAAGTTAAAGTGCAGTGGAAGCCCTTTGGGCCCTATGAATCTACATGGGAGATGAATGATTAGATGTGAGCTATGTATCCTTCATTATTTGTGAGTGAAGGCAAATGAGTTTTTGGTATTTTCACATATCTATGTATGGTTGTTATTGTAAATACCACAATGAGATGTGTTATAATGCTCCAATAAGTGGTATGGTTGTTATGTTTTCATGTTTGTCATGTTGGTTTTGCTTTTCAGCAGGTTGTTCAATTTAAATATTGCATTGAGCTAAGTTATAAAGCTCCATGGGTAGTATGTTTTTCTTTTCAATGGTTTTGTTGGTTGTAGGTGTCATAGAATGCCGAGGAGGGTGTTCCCCTAAGGGGGAGGGATTTGTAACAAGCTTGGGTTAAAATTTCATGTAATAAAGTTAATAATGCAAAATAAGACCAAGGTCATGGGACATGTATTCCATGTTGAATGTTGGGCAAAGCATCCTAGTGGGCATCACTTGTTGTTTATTACGGCTAAGGAAATTGGTAAAGGCTTTGAAAAGGAAAAAAAAACATTATTGGCATTTTATTTATGAAAGTAAAGGAAAATAGGAGAAAAGGAAGGTGAAAGGTGATAGGTTTCATGTGAGGAGGAAATTGAAGGAAAATAGAGGAAAAATGAAGAAATTAGAGACATCAATAATAAAAAGGCATCAAAGCATTAGTTGGGATCCTTTTTTCAGTTTGGCTTTGTAGTTAGTGTGAGAGGAGAGAAGAGAACCAAGAGGAGAAATCAAGTAAAGGAAGGAAAAGGAAGGACACGAAAGCAAAGGAAAGCAAGGATCAAGCAAGGAAAAGTTGGCTCAAGTAGCATCATCGAGAATACTTGTAGGTAACAAGTTGCATGTGTGATTTCCTAGCTGGTTTGTGCATGCATGGTATATGCATGTGTGTATTTGGCTCTTTTGATGTCATCAACATGGATTTTTCTTGGTTCGACAGTGGTTTCAACCTTGCCTTTCCATTTCTCGATAGTCATGGTGTGATGGGATTCATTCTTGATTTAGCTTTGGATTGATAGAAGGTTTTGGATCCGAGTGATGTGGTCTAAGTAAAATCCCAAGGGTTGGGGATGGAGATAGGTTTCTTCGGGAAGCCCTCAACAAGTGGGTGGAGACAGGAAAATTCCTCAAGGGATGGTGAAGGAATGCTGAGGCATCCATGCTCGATTTGGTTTTGTGGTCTGAGAACTGATTTAGGTGAGATCATGGTAGTGTGAGAGTGGAGGTGGTTTAACCTCTGGATTCCCTTGGTTGTTCATGTATTGGTTATCCCATGAGATCTACATTCATGCTTGGAATATGACATGGGGGTGATTGGATTAAAGAAAGATTTGATTCAACCCAATCTATGGTCGGGTGGCACGTGGAAGTCCTGGACTTGGTTGGCCTTTGCTTATGTTAGTAAGAGCTAAGTTCCTCTTGTATTCTATGAGTAAATATACTTGTTATGATGTGGCTTTGATGGTTGTTTTACCATAGTTATCATTCTGGATATATGCTGGTTATAAGCACGGTTTCATAACAGATTTTAATGATGGATCTTATCACATTTTGATGGATAAATGGATGGTTATTGAATGCATGACCTAATATATGTTATTCCAACTATTGTGAGATGGCATTAGACCTTCTTGGTAAACCGTAGATAAGTTTCAGATCCCTATGTTTAGATGTGGATTCATGACCTGTAGATTTCATGTTCACAATGTGCTTGACAGAATGACTGTCATGGTTCAAATGGGATAGGTTGAGTTCTTAATCAAGTTTTGAGCTAAAGGCTTTCTCTTTGTGTTATTTATACTTTTTTAGGGTTTCATTAAGTTTTGGGTAGAGGTATGGATCCTAGCCCCGAAAAAGTGGCCCAAATCTTAAGGTCATTGGCACAAAAGTGAGTAATTTAGTTTGCGATCGTTGGGAAGCAAGATTATGGGAGCAACTGGAGGGTTACAGTCACTGGGTTTCCTTGTCATGGGAGTGACTAGGAGTTTATATCACTGAAAAATAAAGTTAACTCAGGGGTTGGGCACCTAGAGTGGTTGGTTAGCTCTTGGGGGTCCTATAGCACTTAAGGGAGGTTAGTAAAGTTTGGGTTTGTCGATTCCACTTCCTTAACTGTACTTAGGAAGTTGATTCATGTCATATTAGCCCTCCATATCATGTTTACCTGACAGATCGGTGAAAGTGGGTAAATGTGTGAAGGAGGTGTTACACCTCTTGCCATCAACTAGCTGTTCAAAAAACATAAATCCAGGAAGGAGGGATAGTCCACGCTTAGAAAGAGCATTGAAATTCATGTTTTTCTCCCTATAAACATATTTAAAGGTAAGATTTGAGAATGTGGCCTTTATATCCCGAATTCGCTACATCCAGTTGCAAAGAGTGAGAACCTCCAATGCATTCCACCCTTGAACCCATTGGATCATAGTAAGATAAGCCCCAATGATCAATAATATGTCAATGCCGAGCCATGATGAGAATTGAAGAGCTCCCCATAAAGCAATCATTTCATCCCTACAATTATCCCCACTGCCTCCATACCAATGAAAACGATAATGTAAAGAGGTGCCAACTTGGATAGAAACTCCACATCCACATCGATCTCCTATGGATGCCCCATCGAAAGAGAGAATAGGGTAGATGCAGTGCAAATCGACTAGAGTAATAAATAGAGGTGAGGCAATGGGAACTCAGGGACAAATTTCCAAGAAATATGCAAAAATTATGAGAGCATCAATCTTCACATCTGGAGATATGCCTTAAAAAATATGGTCATTTGTAAATTGCCAAATGCCCCACACAACATAAAGAGGTACCGTCCTAAAGGCTTTCACTCGGAGTGCCTAAGAGATAATACAATAAGGAATAGAGGAGAAATCTCTGATAACAATGACGCCTAAAAGAGTGGATACCTCCTCCCAAATAGCAACTGCAAAGGTACATCTTAAAAATAGATGGGTGCAGTCCTCTGAATCCACCTCACACAGTGTGCATCTTCGAGGCCCCATGAACTCCTTCTTAAATAGATTATCCCAAGTCAAAATATGATTATGAACAACTAATCATGTGAAGCATTTGATCTTTAATGGGGCATCCCACTTCCATAGTTAAGCAATGTAGTCCACATAGGGAAAAGTTTGGGAGTTCGAGGAAATATGGGCATATAATTATTTGACAACAATCTTATCATTCCCAATATGAACTCCCCACACCAGTCGATCCTGACTATGTGAAAGGAAAATGCTTGCTTGGTAAAGGAGGTTGTGATAGCCTTCCCAATCATCCTCAAAATATTCCAAGATGCCAATCTACCAAGCATGAGGCCAAGTAGGGGCAAAAAAAGTGGTTTGAACTCTCTCCCAAAGGCTTGGAAGCGAGTTATTCCCTTGCATATTCAAAATGTTGATGATTGTGACCGAAATGAGATGACTGCCTGGAAATCCTTTAATGTCATCCATCCTGACTTGGATTTTCTGGCCATCACCAACCAACCATCGTATATTGTTGCAAACCCACAATATCGCATGACTAAGGCTTCACCAGATGATCGATGCACATGATTTTGAGGTGCACCTGCAACTAACCACTCCTCTAGTCCTTGTTGTCATATATATTTTCCAAACATGACGCTCTTCCACAAACCCCTTTTGTTAAATATTCTCCAAATATTCGAAGCCAATACAGTGATATTTAATCTCGTGGAACCTAGGATTCCCCATCCCCCCTTCTTGACGGGATTAGAGATAGTACTTAATCCGATAAGGTGAATTTTTCTATTGACACTGGTGCCAGACTATAGGAATTTGGAAATAATGGAATTGATTTTGTGAATAATTCACTGGGGAATATGGAAAAGGTACATCCAAAATACTGGAATATGCTGTAATACTGCCTTTCTCATGATGAATTTTCCCCCAAGCATTAGCCATATGTGATCCCAGCTGGTCAACTTCTTTTTAAATTTGGAGATGAGTCATTCTCATTCTTGAATATTATACTTGCAAGGTTTTAAAAAACATCACAGGTACTTGAAGCCCATAGGCATGTGGCAAATATTAACCCCAAATAAAGATGTAATTTCATGTATCTCTGTCGAGTCCCCATCATCCAAAATTAATTTTGGTTTTTCTTTGTTAGTGATAAGCCTGGAAGCCTTGCCAAAATTTTCAAATGTCTTGTAGAAGGATTCCTACTCCAAGATTTTGGCTACCCCAGCACATAGGACGTAATCCACGGATATGAGGTGAGACAATTTGCAATTTCTTGAGATCCCAAAACCATAAATGGAGCCAGCTTCCTTCATGGCATTGATTCCTCTACTGAAGGAATCCATGACAAAGATAAGTAGGAGGGAGGATAGTGCACAACCTTGTAAGTCCCATGTTGATTTTGAAAAATTGAGTGGACTCACCATTGATCAGGACAACCATAGAAACTGTTATGATGCAAGCCATAATCCATTATACATGTTTGTGATGGAAACCAATTTTGTACAAAATCATTGTGAGAAAATCCTAATCCACACTATCATATGCCTAGTTGAGATCGATATCCATGAGGTAAGATTTTAACTTCCTTATTTTAACTGAGTGGATGCACTCTTGATCTATGGCAATAACATCCTAAATTCTCCTATTAGACAATAAACCAAACTGGTCCAACGAAATATGAGGTGAAATAATATTTTTGACTCTGTTAGCAAGGATCTTAAACATCATTTTATAAACCAAATTACATAAAGAAATATGTCTATAGTCAGAGAAAAACAAAGAGTTTGTTTTCTTAGGAATTGTAGTGAGGAAAGTAGAATTAATAGCACTTGGAATGTGCCCAGAACACCTAACATCCTCTGCCACACTCACAAGCTCTGATCCCATGTGCTAAAAAAAATACAGGAAAAGATCAATAGGCTGACCATCAGGCCCTGTGCTCTTGTCCTTAGCCATCTCCTTAAGCGTTTGCAGTAACTCCTCTTCCGAGATTGGAGTATCCATAAGAAAAGTATCCTCCTCATTGACCATCACTGGAAACAGGTTGACTAGCCCTAATTTCTCTATCATGTAGTCTCCATCCCTTCCCTTGAATTGATTTATGGAAAATCGTAGTGCCTCCAATTTTATATCATTGGTTGTGTTGTGGATGAGCTTGGATTAATCATTTATGGACCATATAGAATTTATGTGTTTCCTCTTAGATGTTGCTATGTGATTTATTTATTTATTTTTTTCCGTTCTCCTCCCTTGATCCAAGCCAAACAACTTTTCTATCGCCATTCCTCTTCCTGTAATTTTAGGATTTTGTTCTTATTAATCACCAAATTCAATATAGACCGTTGTTGGCGCTCAGAGAAATAAACAGGGGTGACTACTGAAAATAAAAGAGTTATTTCATCTTCAATAGATAACAATTTCCGTCTAATTACTTTTTTGTGATTATATACCCAAGTTCTGACTTCAGATTTCAGCCTCTTAAGTTTTTCCCTGATCCACAATATAGGATTATCATTGGTCGAAGAGACTAGGGAGGTCCATGGCTATTGAACCAACTTATGGAAACATAGATCGTTTACCCACAACATATTGAATTTGAAGGGTACCTTATGATGTTCTAGATTGTCTTTCCATTCAAGGATTATGGCATCTTGATCAGAGATGTCAGCGAAAAATGTCTAGGAATGAATCTAATTCATCCTATGACGCATAAGTGATTCCAGAAAGAATATATAGATTCTTTTCGCAATGCCCTCCTCTCCAAATAAACCATTCCACCAGGTTGGGCACAACAAGACCAAAGTAATGTCTCTGAGTGTCTTTCAATTAAAGAGTTCTTTGAAGTGGCCTCCCAATGGGTCCAATTTAGCTCGGTGGTCCCAACACTCACCAACTTCGATAGTAAAGTTTAGATCCCCATTGATGATCATCAGATGGATGTCTATGATTCCAGAATCATCAATCGAATCCCAAAAAGATTTATGATTGCAATATGGGGCATAGATGTTTAATATGCGAAATTTGTGAGTGGTTCCCCTATAGTAACCAGTCACGATAATTCCTGCATAGGTCTTCTAAGTGTGGAATGTGAAAATAGATGGATCCCAAATCACTACAAGCCCTCCTGAATTTCCTTGTGAGTTTGTTGCACAACCAAGCCATCAAGTACACATATTGAGCAATATCTCAAGGACTTCTCCTTAGTCATCATGGTTTCTTGAAGAAAAATGATGAATGGACCTTTTGTTTTTATACTATATTTTAAGGATCTTCTAGTTTGGGCAGATCCCATACCCCTTATATTTAACGACATAACTCTCATTGTGGAATGATTGAAGCAGGATATGATGATCTAAGGTCCTGATAAAGTATATCCTCCACAGATTCATTTGATCCATTGGAAGGGCCTGAATCAAATGATGGGTGTAGTGACTCCTCCATAGCTTCATATAATCAAGAGTTTAGATCCACCTCGACGTCATCACATATATAAATCCTTTTGTATTTGGTCTCTTTTTTCTTCTTTCGACTAGGTTCTGATACGTTTGATCCCCCACTAGTCATGGAATCCACATTTTGTATGGAGTTCTTCTTTATAGATATTGATTCTAGTCATAAACTAGGATTTCTAGCCAGTGCTTGTAGATCCACATCAACCGAAATTGGAGATGTATCTACATCATGGTCTTTCCTATTGCAAATTGGAGAAATTAATGAAATTCTACTTGATTTATAGGCCTATTTTTCTATTTATTTACCCTTCCTCTTAGAGGGGGTCCAAACAGATTGATTCATGGATATTACCTTGACTCTCTTTTCCTTATTGAACTGATCTCTGACCAATTTGTTTCATGAGACTTCCCAAATATTGGAGCTGTGGGATTCAAATCAGAGTGGTCACTATCCAATGTTAGCTCCAAAATTCTTTGAGGAGACCTATCATAAGTGTTTCCATAATCCATCCTAACTGGTTGTCTGCTTTTTGTTATACGTTCATTTGACTTCCATCTCCTCCCCTTGTTGCAATTAGGATAGTCAATCAAAAGATGCCCTATTTTGTGACATTCAAGACACCTAAAGGGGATTCCCCAGTAGTCTATTTGCTATAAGAATGAGAAGGTAGCCTAGTAAATGTCAATAACAATTGGTAAACCACCTAAAAGGTCCACTTCCACTAGAAACCATGTTGCCTTTTTATCAAGCAGACCCATACAACCTTCATCCACTGATCTAGGTGGATATGGGTGGCCACCTGCCTATTCCACCTAGACCTCTAGTTGGTTTCATTAGTTTTCTTGTTTATAGATAATTTAATATTTTTAACAGTCTTTTGGGTCTAGAAATTCTATAGCTATTTTGAACCCCTAAAAGAAATTTTTTGAGGTCCTCAACAAGTTTGTGCACTGCAAATACTGTAACACTCAGAAAGATATTTCTAACAAGGTATAGTACACGCCAAACGAAGATCATATGACCAAGTTATGACCCTAGGAATTTGACTGTCTAACTAACCCCAACAGGGCCCACAAACTCTTGGCGTTCCATCTCCTAGGGTTAGAGTTTTGGTTGTTTAGGGTTTTCCCTTGATGTTCAATAATAAAAATTCCATTGAGCCTCATTGTAGCACAGTTCAGAGGCATGTAGCCACCACATCTCTTCTCAAAGATAAGCTAGCATTATTGGAGCTAGTTTATTTCTATTCTATATGTAAGCATCTTTCAGTTCTTTGATATTAATGAAATGAAGATTTATTTCTGATGCATATCTGTGCTTATGTTTATATCTGTATTCTATTGCATTCCTGCATAAGTCTAGATAAGTGGTATTAGAATAGTATTCTCTTTCTCTATTTTTCTTTGCATGTCCCCAACAAGGTCAAGGTATAAGGATTTAGGGCTCAAACTAGTTGAACCTTTTCAAGACCAGCCTTGCAAACCCCGACAGACTCCCATGGTGGAAGAAATAAAAGATGGGGGAGGAGGAGATCACTTCAAAATATTGCCCGAAGTAGCCCTCGAGCGAAAAAGGAATGTGATTATGGATAAATATGCTCAGATCTTTTGGTGGATTCCCACAGGCAATGCATATTCATTCGAAAGCCACTCTAGAGGTGCCATTCCCTTCAAGGTAAATTCAACTTTGACATTTCCATATTTGAAGGTTAGAGAGATGTAAACATTGTAGATAAATGGTTAAATCTGTTGCAAGGATATTTTCGGTTCATGAATTTTCTAATAGGTAAAAGATTACTCTTTCGATCCTCAAAGCCGACCCCCATGTCAAGGACTAGTGGGAAACCTACTGTGAACAAAGGGACGAGAGAGAACCCTCACTGTTTTTCGCTGCACCCACTTGGAATTCATTTCAAGACACTATCAAGGAACAATAGTACCTCGAGGGGAGTTACAAGGACAAGTATATACAAGGGACTACACTGAAACAATAAAGGGATGAAGATGTGGATGAGCTAACGAATATTTTGCACACAAAGTTGGGTATCAAATATTCTGAGAAACATTTGGTGCTCAAGTACCGCAGTTGTTTGCACAAATACATTCAGGAGGAAATGGATTTCCTGGACATCTCTTCGCTTAGTGCAACATACTGATATGCTGCCAAGATTAAGAAAAAATTCAAGCAGAAGAAGTGAGACTTTGGATCTGAAAATATGAAGTAGAGCAAAGGTGCCCTTAAGCCATAAAGAAAAAGGCAGAGTCAGGTTGCAACCCTTGAGGAACCCTCCTTGAAGCCACAAGCCAAGAATAATGGGAATGCGAAGAAAGACACCAAAAAGTGGTGTGAGTTCCATAAAAATCCTACTCACAACATGAATGAATGTCGTGCGAAGCAAGCATTGGTGGTCGATCTTAAATACTCAGAGACAAATGCATGCTTTGAGTCTGAGCTGAAACCCAACAAGGGAACATAGATCATTGACGTTGAACCCACTATGATGGTAGCCATCACCAAGCTCCAAAATGTAAAAACTGAGGATGGAGAGGAGGGGGAGCACCTCTTCCAATCGTAGATGTGGGTAAAGGTTTTGCTAGTGTAGTTCTTTGTTGAAAGTGATTGCCAGAAGAACTTGATCTCAAATGAGGTCGTTAATTTATTGAAGCTGCCAACAATGCCACACCCATATCTGTACACCATCAGGTGGCTCCACCAAGGGCGAGATATCCATGTCAGCAAGCAATGTCGCTTTCCTAACAGCATCAAGCCCTTTGTAGATGAGGTATTATGCGATGTTGCCTCTTTGGAAGTTTGTGATGTTTTATTAGGTCAGCCATACCTATGTAAGCATTGTGCTATATATGAATCTTGACCTTGTTATGTTATTATTACTTTGGGTAAGAAATTGTACAGGATACCAGAGGTAGCACCACCTACTGCCCTTTCTTTGATCTCTTTTAAAGAATGCAGTAAGAACATCTCCCAGACTGGGAAATTAAAATTTGTCTTCCTTATGGTTCACCCTTACAAAAGGAGGAATATTGTGTCTACATCCACAACCTCTAGTAAAGGCTCCTCCACACGAGAATAGTAGATGGACAAGGTTGTGGAGGAGCACAAGGACATCTTCACCTCACCCACAGGGGTACCCCTACACTGTTAGATCAAGCACTCCATTAATATGACCCCGAGAGTGTTAATAGCCAATGGACTAACCTACCGACGCCCTGTTCTGGAGAAAGATGAGATCAAGAGGTAGATTCAGGAGTTGTTACAAAAATGGCACATTAGGCCAAGTTCATCACCCTGTGGAAGCCCGATCGTGTTGTTACAAAATAAGGAAGGAACCTAGAGTCTCTATATTGACTATCAGGCACTGAATAAGATCACTGTCTGGAATAGGTATCCAATCCCACAAATTAATAACATTCTGGACCAAATCAAGGGGGAAAAATATTTGAGCAAGATAGACTTAAAGTTTTGTTATCACCAGGTACTGATTGAAACCTCTAATGCGTGGAAGGCTTCCTTCAAATCTAAGGATGGCTTTTTCAAATGGCTAGTCATGCCTTTCAGGTGGACAAATTCCCTCGAAACCTTCATGCAGCTCATGGATGACATCTTGCGGCCATTTACCAACTTGTTCGTGGTAGTGTACCTGGACAACATCCTGATCTTCAACCGGAGTTGGGAAGAGCACATACACCATATTCGATAGGTCCTCCAAACCCTGTGACAACACAAATTGTGTGTCAATTTGGAGAAATGCACTTTTGGTATGACCTAGGTTCAATATCTGGTGTACATAATTGATGATAAGGGTGTGGATGTGGA
This sequence comes from Pinus taeda, assembly GCA_000404065.3. Taxonomy (NCBI): domain Eukaryota; kingdom Viridiplantae; phylum Streptophyta; class Pinopsida; order Pinales; family Pinaceae; genus Pinus; species Pinus taeda. The sequence goes on from APFE030182156.1 coordinate 198,303, forward strand.
CCCAACCAAAGTACAAGTTATTCAGGATTGGCCTTCCTCAACCACTCTAACAGAGCTCTACAACTTTCTGGGTCTTGCCAATTTCTCTCGTAGGTTCATGTTGGGATTCTCTCATATCACTTGGCCTTTGAGTCAAGTCACCAAGGGCAGAGAAAAATCAAAGTTCTTTTGGTATGAATCCCAATAGATTTTTTTTTTTTGAGTTGAAGCATCGCCTCTGCTTCGCACCAATGCTCACATTACCAAACCTACAATAACCACATGAAATTTAGACTAACGCCTTTGATGATGATATTGGTGTAGTTCTTACCCAAAAGGGGTGTCCGGTGGCATATCACAATGAGACACTTTCAAATATAGTTTGAAATTATCCCACTTATAACAAAGAGATGTATTCCATTATGCAGGCTTGCCAAAAATGGAAACATTACATTATGGGGACCATCGACCCCTACAGTTCATAAAGATGCAAGGAAAGTTGTAGAACAATTGTCATAAGAAATGGTCGACATATATGCAATAGTTCCATTTGAACATCAAGTACAAGAAGGGAAGCACAAATAATGTTGCAGACTGTCTCAACCGACCATCAGTTATGGCGTTGACCACTGTACTCGACTCTTATGGACACGAGACTTCAGGGTGGCTGCATCTTTACAAGAGCAATCCATAATTCGACACCACATATCAAATGATCCTGCAAGGCAAGAAGATTCTAAAGTTTCACCTCCAGGGCACACTATTATGCCACCTATGACACTTCTTTGTTCCTTCAAGTGAGCGTGCCAAGATGATCTGGGAGGTGCACTATAGTCAGGTCATTAGACATTTTGGGGTAGAGAAAATAGTGCCAATGTTGCAGAAGTATTTTTATTGGCCGAACCTTTGAAAAGATGTTGGGAATTACATCATATCTTGCACTACCTATGTTATTTCCAAACCTACAATTAAGAAGCAAGGCTTGTATACTACTCTGCCTACTCCTAGTCGGCCTGTTGTGGCCACAACCACCACCCTATTTAAACATGCTCTGGTAGCATATTTGAATGGGTCCCCTAGAAGTTTGATCTTTCACTTCCTCGAATGATCTGTTTTTATCCCAAGGATTTAAACTCTGTGCCGAATCAAATCCCCAATTTTTAATGGTTAAGCCCCCTTTATAAATATCTGCCACATGATTCATCTATAACCCTTTCCATCCCTTCATTCATATCCTCCATCGGGACCTTTTCAACCCTCAAAAACCTTCTATTGCACCTTTATTTCCATTATAACTCTTTACAATGGAAATGCTTCATAAACATGCATAAATCACCCTTTTTCTATCTATCACAATCAACACAATGCATACCATAAGGCACCAGACCCAATGGCATTATTAACCACATTATATATATTTCGGGTCTGGAGCCCCATCTCATATCTCAATCGGCGGGATTCCAAGGCTATATATATATAAGGCGCACCTATCTTCCGGACCTGATGGCATTATTAACCACATCATATATATTTCGGGTCTAGAGCCCCATCGCATATCACAATCGGCAGGGTCCGGAGCCCCATAAAATATCACAATCGGAAGGTTCCAGGGCTTATATATAAGGCACACCTCTGTCTTCCGGACCCGACAATAACTCTAGACCCTGTGGCATAATATTTCAAGTCCGGCCTTATGGCCGGCCGCGGGTTTTCCGTGTATTCCTGTGTATTCGATAAAGTATTGAGGCCCGGGGTTTTCAAAGAGAAGTCTTACATTGAGGACCCGCCGGGGCTATTAAGCACAACATATACATATTTCGGGTCCGAAACCCCATCTCATATCACAATCAGGGTTCAATGAAACCCAAGGTCCATTCACTCGCCATTGAAGAATTGCGATGTGATGTGGCAGACCTAACGATAACTATAGGCCCGGGTATGTATCATTTGAAGTCCGGCCTTATGGCCCAGCCGCGGGTTTTCCCGTGTTTTCCTGTGTATTCAATAAAATGCTGTGGTCGTGGTTTTTAATGGAAAATCCCATATAGCGGACCCGATAGGGTATGGGTTCCCGTCTATAATATTTAAAGTCCGGATTTCGGATCTGGTTCTGTGTTATGTGATGATTTTCCATGTAAATTGAGTTTACACTTGCGGGACTTAATCAATGTGTGAATTAGAAAACAAGGGTCGATTCTTTCACATTTGTTCCTGTTGATGTTATAAACATTTAATGAAGGCAAGGCTTATGTTTTTTAAGCGTTTCTATCATATTTTCATAGGCATAGTTGATGTCTGTTATCTCTGCAGGCGAGGAGTAAAAGAAACACATGAGCAGATCCGGAGGGTCCATATATGCGGATGTGTTCCGTTTAAAGATGCAGCCTTAGGCATTCTCGGTTAGGTTTCCACACGTTGCCTGTGTATTCCGAAAGCGAAATTGTCCCAGGTTTCATCATAAAGAGATGACACATAGTCATCCTCTTCTCATCAACTTCTATTCATTTCCCTAGGAAAGGAAGCACTCCAACAGATATGCCTTCTACCTGTCAGCTGTGACACCGATTGTTCAACGTCTGTGTATTCTGATCTGTATATTGAAAAGAACAGGGGGAAGGTGAAAGGTTATGGGAAGACTGAGAGTCATTTCCAGCGGCATAAGTATTACCTCCGGACAGGAGAGGAAGACATTTTTTGGGTAGAACAACTTTTGATTTATTGTGAATAAAGAAGACTGTTTGGTTGAGAAAGAGCCTTTTGTTTCAGATTTATTTTCTCTGCTTTCATATGTTTAGAATTAGAGTGATGTTGCTAGCATAAAGATAAATGTGTTTTGCTTTGTGCATATTGATAACATACAATTCATGGTTATTCATGGTTATTCGAATATAATTCAATAGCATGCTTGACTCATGAAAGATTTCTGATTTGAAACTCTGTTAAACATTAGTTTCAAGTGTTATTTGTATGGAAAGGAATGTGCATTCTCGTATAAGTAATTAGATTGCAATCAAGATTTAATACAACCTTGTTCATCTATGAACCAGTGATTGATTCATTTGGACTTGGAATTATATATGATGTTTAATCTCTTTTGTTATGCTCCTTTAGGATAGATCAAAATAGTTAGGATTAGCATAAGTAGTTAAAATTAGTGTAGAGAGGATTTGATACTTATAGGTTAGTAGTTTCTGTTTGTTGATTTAATTGAAGTCTTCCTCCAAGAAGAAATTTTTCAACACATATAACAGTTTATGGGGTCCTTTAAAACTCGTCAGAACTAGCCATTCCAAATGAAAGTAGATTTAATTGGGGTCTACAATCGAGTTAGTTCCCCTTGCTGGCATGTAGAAAACTCGCCATGTCAACAAATTGGCGCTAGAAGGAGGGCCTGAAACACTGTCCACAAATTTTTATGATTTCATCTATAAATGTCATGGATTCGAAAAGATCAATACATGGATCGTAAAGGTCGAAAAGATACCTCCTCTCATTTGGAAAAGCCTTATTTCAATAAAGAGACACTGTGGGAGTATCCTGTCACTCAGGAACAACCAGTTAGAGTACTTACTTGGGCTTACACTCGTTCCCTATCTCAACTCCCCATCTTCACTCTTTACCTTTGACAACTAAAAGAAATCCAAGGATCTGTTCCATAAACAAAGAGACCTCTGCAACCCCATCTCTTGAAGATATTGTGCTAGAGTCCTTGCAAAGTATCGACACTCCTTGGGAAGAAATTCTTGAGGATCCACTCTCTGAAGGTAATCCCTGGCCTGATTTGGGAAATCCTAATAAATAACACCTCGAAGAAACCTTCAACCAGAACCTCCTTATCCATAATATGGCAAACGTTCCTCTTCCAGGTGGGAATCAACTTCAATCGGGTGGGAACCAACTCCCACCTCCTCTGAGAGAACTCCCTCCCTGGCTTACTTAGGATGCCGTAGTGGTACCTGGGCAGCAACATCGCTTACCCAAGAATGCATAAAGGGTACTATCTAAATTCGACCCTGATAAGGGAGATACCGCTGATAACCATATTCACTCTTTCTTCCTGGTCGTGCACATGTTTGGGGTAGGTGATGAAGATATAGTATGTCACATATTCCCTTTTACCCTGATTGGTGCGGCTTCCACATGGTACTTTAGCTTGAGAATAAGATCGATCACCTCGTGGGCTGCCTTTCAACAAGCCTTTTTAGACAAGTATGGCGATGACAAAACACCTATGGCCTTAGATTTAGAACTATCCTGTTTGAAAGTGGAAACCAAAGAAAAGGTCTAGGATTTTAACATCGAAGTGGGTCAAAAGGAGTAATGCAGAAACCTTACAGGGTGCTATCGATGAAGTAGTAAAAGTCGAGAATGAGATGATCAGTCTCACGACATGCCACCATACAACAGAAGAAAAGAAAGCCTCTCAAGCATCCAAGAAGAATAATGGGAGTGATAACAAAGGGGTTGAAATCAAAGAAAAGTATACCACATATGTGGAAGGTTTTCATCGGATCATTAAGAAGCTGACAAACACAGTCATCAATATGAAAAGGAATTCTAGAGAGAGTACATGCGGGAATGGAGGAGATTATAACAACAGAAAACCTTTCAAACCTTTCTATTGTAAGAATACTAACGATGGTCATGGTCCACTTGCACTGCCTGCTCCACCTAATGAAGGGAATTTAAATATGGAAGAGCTGGCTCTTATCGGATTGCTCCATAACAATGAAGAGCCTATAGTGGAGCTGGAGCCAGAACAAGAAAATGAGGAAGAATACCAAGTATAAGAGCCCTTGAACGAAGAATCTAAAATCAATGTACTGTGGGATTTTTATACAAATGAGAACGATGACATTGAAGGAGATAGTATGACAGAAATCCACACTAATGAAATCCACACACGAAGTAAGGGGAAACTTACGGGCGTGATGGAGCCTATAGACCAGACAAAGAAAGATGTTTGCCCTTTGAATCCATCCGCTCCCAAAGTTCTTGTTGAGAAGGGTAGACTTTGTGGTCAGTCCAAGAATACCCCAATCGCAAACCATCCAGAGAAAGATAACACATCTCCCACTGCAACGAAGGCGACTCAAAATGGTAAACTTCCACCTAAGAATGGAAAAACCGGTATGTTTACTTTGTCCTATCCTATTTATAACATTGATTACAATATTGTGGATGATCTTAAGAAATCTAGGGCTAATATAACATACTTCGATTTGCTAAAATTAACACAGCAAAGAGATCTGCTCTTGAAATCTATGAATGAGTGGAATTTCAAAAATCCTACCATCCCAAGCAGCCAAACTAAGAAGTCGGTCTCCAGACCCGCTAACACCTCCATTAGAACCCAAATACCATCAGCTATGGCAGCCACTCTGTCTAAAATGAATTGAAACTCCCAAGATGTCAGTGCAGCCATGATAGGGAGGAAATCAAAATCCATGACTCCGCCTTTCCTTATAACATTTGAAATCCTCAACATGAATGTACACAATTGCTTGGTAGATTCCAGTGCCTTGTTCATTGTGATGCCTTACACTATTGCTAAAAGACTGCATGCGATACCCGAGAAAACTGGGACTTGGATTATGCAATTGGTCAAGACAAATGTGAAATTAATTTGGGAATTGAAAGATGTGTTGATTCAGATGGCCGCTAAACCACAATACACACAAGTCATTGACATAGTGGTAGTCGACATACCCGAGGCATATGGAATGCTACTTAATAGGAACTGCTCAGCAAAACTGAATGGATATTTCTCAACTGATTGGTCCTATCTCTTGCTGCCTTAGAAGGGGAAGGGCGATATGTTGAGAGTTGATCGTGAAAGATACATGAAGTATGTGGTGATGGAATTAAATGGCCCCAATGAACCTATAATGTTTACCAACTCTATCCTTGGGAATTATAGTTTCAATGTTTGTGCCACTGAAACCTGTTTTGGAGAATTCCATGTAGAAACAATTGAAGAAAATCCAATAAACACACAGTTGAATCTCTCCCCTGTAGTCCAACTAATGAACCACCTTGTAATATAGTAGATGATAGAACTAGTTTCGTAGGAAGCAATTCAATTGATGTAACACTAGACTCTATATTTTTGACACTCTATTTTGATGGCTCTAACTGCCTTGAAGGTGCAGGTGATGGGAGTAACTCGTTGATCCACAAGGGAACCAACATCTGATGGCTAGCCGGTTGGAGTTCATGTGTACCAACAACACGACAAAATACGAAGGCTTGCTATAGGCCCTGAAAATGGCCATTGATATGAAGGTAAAAATTCTTAAAGTTTTTGGTGACTCCAGATAATTGTGGACCAGGTAAGGAAGAGGATACACTGCAATTCACCACACCTGGTAAGATACCAACATGAGGTATGGAACTTAATTGATAGTTCTGATTCTTTTAATATCACATACATACCTTGAGGACAAAACCAAGATGCCAATCTGATGGCTCCTATGGTTGCAAAAATTTTGCCTGATTTTAGATTAAAGAAGAATAAATGTTATGTTGAATTGATTTTCAGACCATCCGTGCTTGATAACATCTCAAATTGGCAGGTGTTCGAAGATGACAAGAAAATCCTTGAGTTCTTGCACTGCGATAAGACATTCAAGAATGCGATCATTGATGAAAAGGAGCATGACAGGCTTATGAATGAGAGGGAAGATGAGGAAAAGGATAAGTCCAATATGATTCCCAAGTCAGTGGTCAAGATGGAGCACTTGTATGACCTGCATGGTAAATTCAAGAAGCCAACTAACTGCAAAATGCATAGCTCATCCATGAAGTATGAATCGGTCAACCTTGGAACCAAAGAAGACCCAAAAAAATGTCAATTTGGGCTTGGGGTGCTCTCCACAAGAGAAGGCTGCATTTGTCAAGCTATTTAAAGAATACAAGGACGTCTTTGCATGGATATATGGCTACTTAAAAACCTTTGATACTAGCGTTATGCAGCATGTAATTCCTTTGGAAAATGAGGCTAAGACCTACAAACAAAAGCTTCGCAAGATGCATCCAAGCCTAGAACCGTTGGTGAAGAAAGAATTAAACAAAATGTTGGATGCTAAAATCATCTTTCCGGTCAGACACACCCACTGGGTAGCCAATCTTGTGCCAGAAAGAAAGAAAAATGGAGACATCATGTTGTGTATCGATTTCAGAAACCTGAACAAAGCATCGCAAAAGGATAACTATCATGTCCCTTCTATGGAACACATTCTTCAGTGCATTTTTGGGTTTGAAATGTTGTCCCTATTAGATGGGTTTTTAGGATATAATCAAGTGTTAGTATCCAATGGGGATTAGCTGAAGACAACCTTCAACACTAAATGGGGCACTTACACATATCGTAAAATGCCTTTTGGACTTATTAATGCGGGCGCCAAATTCCAGAGAGCCATGGACATATATTTCTGAGGATTGATTAACAGATCAGTAGTAGTGTACATGGATGACATTACTGTGTATTCATATCGCAAAAGGGATCATATTTAGCACCTGAAACAAATTTTCGAAAGATGCCGAAGTTACAGAATATTGTTGAATCCCAAGAAGAGCATCTTCACAGTCACAGAAGGGAAACTACTGGGTCATATCCTCTCTAAAGGAGGGATTGTTATTGATCCTGAAAGAGTAGAGACTATCATGAGAATACAACCCCCTGCAAATAAAAGGGCAATGCAATATTTCTTTGGGAAGATTAATTTCGTTAGGAAATTTGTTTCAAGGTTCGCAGAAATAGTGCGTCCCATGTAGCTAATGATGAGAAAGGACGTTGCGTATAAGTGGAGCGATGAAGCTAAGAAATCGTTTCAACGAATCAAGGAAGCCATCGCAGAAGCTCATGCATTGGTTAGCCCCAATTTCGGCAAGGAATTCTTCTTGTACACTTTTTCTCTGATCTTTCATATGCCGCGATTGACACTCAAAAAAATGATGATGGCAACGAAGTACCTATTTCTTATATGAGCTCTAATATTCAGGGAGCAGAACTGAACTACCCAGACGTGGAGAAACAAGGCTTTGCGGTTTTCAAAGCCGTAAAACACTTCTGCCTTGATTTATTAAAGGCCAAGACTAAAGTAATTGTTCCCCATCCCACTATAAGAGCCCTCTTCATGTAGAAGGAAATGGGTGAACGGAGAGGGAATTGGATAAACGCACTTCAAGAATTCGACCTCAAGATCAAGTTGGCAAATATAGTTCAAGCACAGGAATTGTGTAGGTTAGTAGCAGAAGCCTTGGAGGATAAAGAAGGGGCATCTGAAAAACCTGAAGTGCAAAGCATGCAAAATGAACAAGTAGAACTCAGGGAGGAGCCCCTATGGATTAATGAGATGATGATATATGAACGCCAAGTGTCAGAAGCCCTTTTGGATCTTGATTCATGGTATTACGACATACACTTCTATCTAACACGGGGATCATGTCCTTAACACATGGATGCATCACAAAGGAGAGTGCTCAGATTGAAATCTAATTAGTATCACTTGGCCAATGACATATTATACAGAAAAAATTATGATGGAATCTGGCTAAGGTGTTTGGAAAAGGATGATACTGATCATGTCTTGAAAGAAATGCACAATGGCCCAGCAGGTGGTCACTATGGTGGAGAGACCACAGCTCACAAAATATTAAGAGTTGGATATTATTGGCCCACAGTGTTCAGAGACTCGCATGCCTACGCTCGCAAGTGCAAGGTGTGTCAAACTGCCGCAGGACGAGAAAGAAAGCCAACTGTTCCCCTCAGGTCTGTTATGACTTATCGCCTGTTCCAACAATGGGGCCTAGATGTCATAGGTGAGATCACTCCAAACTCTTCGCAGCAGCATAAGTATATACTCACGATGACCAACTACTTCACCAGATGGACCGAAGCCATCCCACTTTGGAAGGTAAACGAAGACGAAGTAATATCATTTGTTGAGAAATTTACTATCAACAGGTTTGGCATCCCTGACGCTCTCATATTTGATAATGCTTCTTACTTTTCATCACTGAAATTGACTGAATTTTCTATTGAAAAATAAATTCACATAAGGTATGCATCAAACTATTACCCCCAGGGAAATGGAGCTGCACAGTCCTCGAATAAAAATCTCGTCCGCATAATTCGTAAATATGTCGCTGAAAACTAGAGGAATTGGCACAACGCTTTAACAAACGCCCTTTGGGCTGATAGGGTCACCCCAAAAGTGGCCTTAGGAAACTCCCCATACTTCCTTGTCTATGGAAAGGAAGCCATCTTGCCTCCCAATGTTACCCTTCCCTCTCTACAACTCTCCCAAGATTCAAGAGGAACCCCTTCAACCTTACTTCAAGAGAGGATCAACCAACTGATGAGGTTGGAGGAATTTAGAGATAAAGCCAGAAATAAATTCAGAAATCACCAAATGATTGTAAAGAGATGGTTTGATCACCATCTGGCAAGAGATAAATATTACCAAGTAGGAGAGCTACTCCTGAAATGGGACAAGTTGAATGAGCCAAAAGGTAAACACATGAAATTCCAACACTTATGGCTGGGCCTATTCCAAGTTGTGGAAAAAATTGGTCAGGGAACTTACAGATTGAAAACTTTACAGGGAGAAATTGAAAAAATCCATGTTAATGGCCAACATCTCAAGAGATACTTCTAGTATCCACCACATGGCGGTTACCTCCTAAGTAGGTTAGAATTCATTTTTTTTTTGTTAGTTTAGTTACATTTCTGTCTTTTCCTTTCTTGTTTTTCTGCAAAGTTTATTTTCCTTCTGTTTTGAATTGCAGTGCTTTTTAGCCAACTAATTTCAGTCCTCTAGTCTCGTTTTTACCTTTTCAGATTGCCCCCATTCGCCACCTTCAGCTTTTGCCTCCTTCATTAACCTGTTGATGAGTCTGCTGATCCTAAATCCATCATTACCTCACAAATCAAACAAATTTTTAATGAGCCCATGAGAACTGGAAAATCAAAGGTGGAATTCAAACCGAAGCCACTCATTAGCATCTATTAGGAACTAGGCGAGATCTGTTGATAACTTGGATACCTAAAGCATGTAGGGGCATCTTTATAAAACAAAAAATGTGTAACTACAGCTGGACTGGCATGGAGGAACGCTGCATTTTTAAATAAATCCCACTCAGACCTAGCCTATACTTTCCTATAAGGTTTGCAGTCATTCTCCATTGATCCCATACACCACACTAAATTGTCCAATACCTGTTATCTACAAGTAAACCTCCTTTCATGGGTTAAGTTCACTGTCATATACCCTGTGGCAAATCCAATTGTGCTCTAGTTCTTGTGCCTGAAACTGGAAGGACTTATTTAAAAGAAAATGAAATGTCAAGTCCTTGTGCCAATCTGGAAGGACAGGTTGTTTGGGAAGCTGGTTAGAGTAGGGATTGTTACTAGGCTCAGAGTATCGGTTGACATAGCAAGCCCAACCTTGCTTAAGTGGTTTAAAAATATGGCATGATCCATGACTGCGCCCCATTCAATCATATGAAAATGTAACACTGAAATTCTCATATAAAGTGCAGATAAATGTACCTACATCAAGTTTGACGAGCAATAAAGAGCTGAGGTACACACCTAAATAGGTATTGACAGACCAGTGATGGCCCCAAAAGGATTTTTGAAAGTGGGAAACAGGTAAAGGAAGGTCAATAAATCCCATAATACTACCATTGGAGGATGCCTGTCAAAACCCTATCAGTAATTAGAAGCTATTTGTCTCTATCCTACCCGAAGCAATTAATGTTGAGGTGGAATCGATGCTTGCCAATTTGTACAGTTTGCATTTCACGTTTATCTTAACACCCGAATGTTCTATTGATTCAAGGTTTATTTGGAAACAAAGCTAACTGGTTCGCCCAGTGGTTCGCCATTTGTTGTGGCCACAACCACCACCCTATTTAAACATGCTCTGGTAGCAAATTTGAATGGCCCCCCTAGAAGTTTGATCTTTCACTTCTTCGAATGATCAGTTTTTATCCCAAGGATTTAAACTCTGTGCCGAATCAAATCCCCAATTTTTAATGGTTAAGCCCCCTTTATAAATATTTGCTGCATGATTCATCTATAACCTTTTCCAGCCCTTCATCCATATCCTCCATTGGGACCTTTTCAACCCTAAAAACCTTCTATCGCACTTGTATTTCCATTATAACTCTTTACAATGGAAATGCTTCACAAACATGCATAAGTCACCCTTTTTCCGCCTATCGCAATCAACACAACGCATACCATAAGGCACCAGACTCAATGGAATTATTAACCACATTATATATATTTTGAGTCCGGGGCGCCATCGCATATCGCAATTGACGGGATTCCAAGGCTATATATATATATATAGCCTTGGAATCCCGTCGATTATATATATATATTATATATATTCCAAGCTATATTATATATAGCCTTGGAATCTCGTCGATTATATATTATATATATTATATATATATATATATATATATATATATAATATATATATATATATATAATATATATATATATATATATATTATATAATATATATGGAGCACCTCTGTCTTCCAGACCTGACGATAACTCTAGACCCCGCAACATAATATTTCAAGTCCGGCCTTATGGCCGCCTGCATGTTTTCCTTGTATTCCTCTGTATTTGATAAAGTATTGAGGCCCGGGGTTTTCAAAGAGAAGTCTTATATTGCGGACCCGACGGGGCTATTAAGCACAACATATACATATTTCAGTTCCGGAACCCCATTGCATATCACAATCGAGCTTCGATGAAACCCAAGGTCCATTCGCTCGCCATTGAAGCATTGCGATGCAACGTGGTGGACCTGACGATAACTATAGGCCTGGGTATATATCATTTGAAGTCTGACCTTATGGCCTGGCTGCAGGTTTTCCCGTGTTTTCCTGTGTATTCGATAAAATGTTGTGGTCACGATTTTGAATGGAAAATACCATATGGCGGAATCGATAGGGTATGGGTTCCCATCTATAATATTTCAAGTCTGAATTTCGGATCTGGTTCTGTGTTATGCGATGATTTTCCATGTAAATTGAGTTTACGCTTGTGGGACTTAATAAAAAAACAAGGGTCGATTCGTTCACATTTGTTCTTGTTGATGTTATAAACATTTAATGAAGGCAAGGTTTATGTTTTTTAAGCGTTTCTATCATATTTTCGTATGCATAGTTGATGTCTATTATCTCTACAAGCGAGGAGTAAAAGAAACGCATGAGTAGATCTAGAGGGTCCATATATGTGGATGTGTTCCATTTAAATATGCAGCCTTAGGCGTTCTTGGTCAGGTTTCCACCCGTTGCTTGTGTATTCCAAAAGCGAAATTGTCCCAGGTTTCATCATAAAGAGATGACACATAGTCATCCTCTTCTCATCAACTTCTATTCATTTCCCTAGGAAAGGAAGCGCTCCATCAAATATGCCTTATACGTGTCAGCTGTGACACCGATTGTTCTACGTCTGTGTATTCTAATTTGTATATTGAAGAGAACAGGGGGAAGGCGAAAGGTTATGGGAAGACCGAGAGTCATTTCCAGTGGCATAAGTATTACCTTCGGATAGGAGAGGAGGACTTTTTTTGGGCAGAACAACTTTTGATTTATTGTGAATAAAGAAGACTGTTTGGTCGAGAAAGAGCCTTTTTGTTTCAAATTTATTTTCTCTGCTTTCATGTGTTTAGAATCAGAGTGCTGTTGCTGGCATAAAGATAAATTGGTTTTGCTTTGTGCATATTGATAACATACAGTTCATGGTTATTCCTGGTTATTTGAATATAATTCAATAGCATGCTTGACTCATGAAAGATTGCTGATTCTAAACTCTGTTAAACATCAGTTGCGAGTGTTATTTGTATGGAAAGGAATGTGCATTCTCGTATAAGTAATTAGATTGCAATCAAGATTTAATACAACTTTGTCAATCTATGAACTAGTGATTGATTCATTTGGACTTGGAATCTATATATGATGTTTAATCTCTTTTGTTATGCTCCTGCAGGATAGATTAGAATAGTTAGGATTAGCATAAGTAGTTAAAATTAGTGTAGAGAGGATTTGATACTTATAGGTTAGCTGTTTCTGTTTGTTGATTTAATTGAAGTCTTCCACCAAGAAGCAATCTTTCAACACATATAACAGTTTATGGGGTCCTTTAAAACCCGTCGAAACTAGCCATTCCAAACGAAAGTAGATCTAATTGGGGTCTACAATCGGGTTAGTTTCCCTTGCTAGCATAGCGAAAACTCGCCATGTCAACATGACCCTGGGAATCCATCTCCATGGATTACATGTTGATCGTTCTTTCTACAAAGCAATGCAACGATTGTTTTTTCACGGTCGTCGATAGATTCTCTAAGATGGCCATTCTAGCAGCTTGTAAGAAGAGTATCATAGCAGAAGCCACTACCAAGCTCTTCTTTAAACGAGCATGGGTATAATTTTGGATCCAACAGTTCATTATCTCAAATTGAAACAAAAGGTTCTTGAGTGCATTTTTGTCAAGCCTCTGGTCGATGTTGGATACCAATCTCACTAAGTCCACGACCTTCCTCCCATAAACTAATGGCCAAGCATAGGTCGCCAACAAGATGATTGTGCAAATTCTGCGCATGTACAACTCAAAGAATCCACGCGCATGGGATGAAAGCCTCCCCTATGTCCAACACAACTACAATAGAGATCTCCATAACTCAACTGGACACAACTGCTTTCAGGTGGGGTTGGGATTCCAACCATTATGTCCCATTGATGTTGCCATACAATTGGTAGCTACTCAGACAGATTCAGATCATGTCCAGTATTAAGTGTAACGAGCTACCAAATTCATTGAATGCATTCAACACATTCACCAACAGGTCTATGACATATTGGACAGAGCAAATGGCAAGTAAAAACAACGACATAATAAACATCGGGTGCCACACAAATTCCAAGTGGGTGACAAAGTTTGGTTACATTTGCAGAAGGAGTACCTCACTAGGGCCCACAAAAAGCTTCCCCCACTTCGACATGGCCCTTACACCATCACCAAGGTCGTAGGAGATAATGATTTCAAGCTCAACATTCCATTTTTCCTTGGCTTTCACCCAATATTCAATGTGGACCGACTGCGGTCATATTTCCCCAGTCCCCCCATTGTTGGACACATGAGACATTGCTAAACAAATGACACCAACAAAGCTCAACCCAAGTTGTATTGAGTAGGCCACACTTGATAGGATCATGGATACATAGATCAAGAACAGTCGCTAGTAGAGGATCCAACTATATTGAGTTGTCAAAGCAGGCCAACTCCTTCACCAAGGCAAGTGGCTCACTAAGGACCATGTTCAACATAAATTTCCTCACCTCATGAAGGCTTCACACACAATGGGGACCATTGATTCCTAAGGGGGAGGACTGATCTAGGTGGATATGGGTGGCCACCCGTCTATTCCACCTAGACATCTAGTTGGCTTCATTAGTTTCCTAAACGACGTTTTTTTAGGCCTTCAGCAAGGCCATATGTGTCTACCACAAATATTGTATTACTCAGAGGGATCTTTCTAACAAGGTATCATACGTGAGAAACAAAGATCATATGACCAAGTTACGGCCACGAGAAGTTGGTTGTCCACCTAACCCTAACAGGTCCCACAAACTCACGGTGTTCCATCTCTTAGGGTTAGGGTTTTGGTTGTTTAGGGTTTTCCCTTTTTCAATAATAAAAAGGCCTTTGAGCTTCACTGTAGCACAATTCAGAGACACATAGCCACCACATCTCTTCTCAGAGATTAGTTACCATCGCTCGAGCTATTTTATTTCCATTCTATATGTAAGCATATTTCCGTTATTTGATATTAATGAAATGAAGATCTATTTCTACTGCATATATGCATTTGTGTTCATATCTATACCTTTTTGCATTCCTACATAAGTTTGGATCATCCACGTAATATAATTTACCAATTTTACTTGCAATTTCCCGAATCACTCCTTTCGTCCATAATTCAATAGGGAGTCCAGGCAATTTAGCCAATATGATCTTTCTCTTGGGCACCTCCATCACTGGATCAAATCCAACCTTCCAATTTTGGAGGACCAGGAATCCACACCCTTTAACCCATGGTAATGCTGCAATTTTGGTTGCTTCTTCCTCCTTTAGGAAGTGACATATGAACCAACCATTAACCATCACATTGACCTTTGGCCTATATCCAAGATGAGAAGCCCAAATGTTCTGAATCCATTCTTTAATGTGGACTCCATTGAATCCAATAAACTCCCATATGCCTACCAACATTATTTTTCTTAATCTAACCACATTCTCCCATTACAATTCAACCCCCAATATTAACTTTTGTACCTCTTCCATAGCCTTGATTGGCCTTTTGAATTTTTCTTTGATTTTTCTCTTCTGTAAATCCTTGTTCGACAATGATAACTTCAACCCGACCTCCTTGATTTTTGTACCAAAGTCTAACAACCCCCGCAAACACATTGTGTATGTTTGTTTCCATGTGGACTGTTAATCGTTGCTTTATCCAGATCCCAATGAATGCGCTCTCGATCCCCATAATTCAATACCTTAGATTTCTTGTGATGACTTCTCGAGGCCTTTTCATTTTCTATAGCTACCATAACTTTGATGAGCCTCTTGACGTCTAAGCCTAGGCTGAGAATTAATGATTGACTCTCCATGTAGATGGAAAATTATCTAATCCCCAACGTCTAGGTGTATAGGTCAGATATGTAGTCAAATGGGCTACAGGAAGGAAATTGTTTAAATAAGCAAGATGGCACACATCTTCCAACGAGGAGAGCACAAGATTTTAATCAACATACCCCACTGCTAATGACAATAAAAAGAATACACCTACCACAATACATGTTGTCATTCAATAATCCAATCAACAAACAAAGGGCATCCATGATGTTCAATGAGGGAAGACCAATAGTGGTTTATTGTTGGCTAGACAATGGTCACACCTGGCACTCCCCAATGGGCAAAGTATTACAACCCTTTGGCCCCACAAAAAGAATAAGTTTTCCAATCAATGACTTGGGATCTATCAGCCAATATGTGATTAGATGACTTCATGTTGTCCCCATGCCAATGTTCCTCCTTGAAGGTTGTCCGATTAGTGTGAAGTAATACACTTCCCAAAGAATATTCACACTGCTTGCAGACAATTTGAAACTACCTTGGTAATATAATAGTTAAATTCGGGGAAGTACATGAATATCAGAGAATCAGATCCATGCCAACATATTCACTTATGTTTATTTGCTCAAGGCGTTGGGGTAGGTAAATCAGGCTAATTCAAACTTAAAATACTTTTAACCCTCCCGATTGTTCAAATCCATTAATCATATCAACAACTAATAGGAGGCCAGTGACAATGCTAAAGTCACCAGTTAGCCTTAAAGAGCTCAATTTCCCTCTTTCAAATTTATCCACCAATACCTACACTCATAACTGCTTTTGGGCACCATGGAAACCTGCAAATATTCTGGATCAAGCTCAAGCTATCTGAAACCAAGGCTTCAAATGGAAAAGACGCTCAGATAGGATGGGATACTCCAATTCGTTGCAACAAAGTGACAGATAGATTAAAGTTGATAATCCACTAGAATTACATTTGTTCACTTTTTATTTAACATAAAAAATATTGCAGCCAACAACACCTAATGTTACACCACCAAAGACTACACCTAATCCACTTATCTACCACTCTACACTTGAAATGGCCAATCGAATCTTCTTCAAACTTATCACCCCCCAGATTTCTTCCAAAATTTGTTTAATAGTTTTAGGTGTTTGCATCTCTCTAAATTCTATAGTCAATAGAACTCTTTAGGATATTTTGGAGCAAACCTTATTTGCAATCATGAAACCATAACCCTACATCCCCTGTACCAAACTTAACTCCCCTGAAATATTCTGTGTGTCTGGGCCATCACATACCACCACCTTTGGGAGGTTCAGTCCTATGTTTCTATTGCCCTTTTTTTCACAACACTTACAACATTTTTAACTGCATGGAGACAATAGGAACAACATTGCAATTTCTATTGAAGAAGAATGTATAAATTGTTCCACTTATGTGGATTTAATCTTCCCAGTTTTTCTTAAATCACATATCATTTGACGAAGGATCAATATAGCACCAAAAACCAATATCACAAGAAAAAAATTTCTAATATGTCACTCGTATCCATTTTCAATAATTCATGAGACGTACCTCATACCAAGATTATCCAGATTGTGACCGTGTTATACCTATCCACTTACAACAGTTCAAAGGTCATACCTTTTTCCATTAACATCCAGATGAAGACTACCGACAACATATGATGGTCTATCACCATAACCGACGTACCTCCTTTACCAACAATCCTTCTGGCCCTATGTTAGTGGTTTATTTATTTCTCCTCTTATGTCAACATTTCTAAGGAACCTCCTTGCAGCTCTAGGTGCTGAGGGTGTCAAGTTGACCATTTGTTTAATAACCTACTCATGCAAAATGCAGTGCCACTCCACAGTCGACCTTGTCACCATGGAAGCCAAGTGATGCAACTACAATTTCTTTTCCATAGAACTTAGAATAACGATAGCAACAAGGGGTTTGCCGACAATGATTTCATCCTCATTTAGACTTTATTAGTGATTTTCCATCCATTCAAGAGAATTTGTGTGGTTTGCTTTCACTGTCACAATTTCCATACTATAATTTACTTGTGTTGTCATGTTGATATCGATATTTTTATAACCATTGGTGCATCAACACGTTTTCATTGAGGTACCACTTTGTTAGTCGTCACTCATCAACATTTAACCAAATTAAATTTATGTATATCTCCTTAATCTCAATCATTGGATTCTCTTCTTCTAATAATTCATTGTTGATGACGAAATTAGGTTTTACCACTTTAATTGAGAATATGAGGGATTCCTTATCCATGATTTAGATTCTAACCTCAAGAAAATTCTCTAATTCAATCAAATTAGTTAATTTTTCTTTGTCAAATAGTTGTTTTCTTTATTTTTGTTGGGTTGTGTTATATTATTTCCACATAGTTAACAGGGGGTTTGAGGGGTACCCGTAACCCCACTTTATGGGGTCCGGGGCAGCGCCCCGGAAATTTTGGTTTTGGACCCTATGTTAGGTTGGGCGGACCCACCTATGGTTTTGTGCATGATTTTCGCACATGTTTTTTGGACGCGATGGTTTTGGTCCATGGTATTGGATGCGATGGTTTTTTTTTGGTCCATGGTATTGGAATGATTCAGCATGTATAAATATGTATTGTAACATTGAAAGGAACATAATGAAAAATCAAGCTGGTAGTCCCGGTTTTGGGATCCAGTGGGAAATCTCTGTGTATATGTGTTTTATGTGTGATGCTCTCGCATTTTTATTTTTCTGTGATTTAGAATTCGTATGCAAGTAAGTTTTGTACGGGGTTAAAACCTACATTTGGTATCAGAGCTGTTTTGGCTTCAAGGGGACGCCTTTGTTGCAGAGGGGTTTCGCTCGGGCCTGTGGTAGACCCTGTTCAGTGGGAGATCTGCGAGATCGATTCTGGTG
Source organism: Pinus taeda (assembly GCA_000404065.3). NCBI lineage: Eukaryota > Viridiplantae > Streptophyta > Pinopsida > Pinales > Pinaceae > Pinus > Pinus taeda. The sequence continues at coordinate 216,875 of APFE030182156.1, forward strand.
GTGAAAGAAGATGCGAGCAGTGGAAAGATAGAGATTGAGAAGTTCAATGGTCAGAGTTTTGAGTTGTGGAAACTCAAGATGGAGGATCTGTTGGTGGATAAAGATCAGTGGATCGCGATAGATCTGGGTACTAAACCAACGGAAGTGACCGATGAAGAATGGAAGAAGTTGGATCGGAAGGCAAAGAGCACAATATGATTGTGTGTCTCAGATTCAGTATTGTTGAATGTATCAGGGGAAGCTACGGCGAAGGCTTTATGGGACAAGTTAGCCCATCTAAGTCTCTGGTGAATAAACTGTTCCTGCGGAAAAAGCTGTGTAACCTGAGGATGAAAGATGGAGACTCAGTGACAGAGCATCTGAATGCGTTTAACACTGTGGTCAGTCAGTTATCATCTGTTGATATTAAATTCAGATGAAGATAAGTGCATCAGTTTGTTGTGTTCTCTACCAAATTCGTGGGATAGTCTGTTTATTGCAATAGGTAGCAATGAACTGCTTTGCAGTTTGATGAAATAGTCTCAGCCTTGCTGACGGAGGAGATGAGACGGAAAAATATGGACAACCAGAATGGTGATGCCTTGTCTGTACGAGGACGGTCCCAGAACAGAAACAAAAAATAAGTCATCGAGTGGGAGATCTAAATCTAGAGGGAGATCTAAATCTCCAGGAAAACCTACAAAGGTGGTGTGCTGGAAATGCGGAAAGGAAGGGCACTTCAGAAGGGAGTGTAAATCTAAAGCTCCTGATTAAGGAAAGGGATCTGATGATGCTCCTTCTGTAGAGGCGAAAACCACCTCAGATGAAGGTGGGGATGTGTACTTGGCTTCTTCAAGTACACATGTAGATCATGAGGCATGGTTGATTGACTCAGGTGCATCCTTTCACTTCACTCCCCATAGAGAGTGGTTCTGCAAGTATTGAGAAATACGATGGTGGTGATGTCTTCTTAGGGGATGATAGGAAGGCTTGAATCGTTGGTCGTGGAAAAGTAAAGTTAAGTTGCAAGGTGGAAGCGTTAGAACCCTTCCGGGTGTTCTGCATATTCCTGCATTGGCCAGAAATCTGATTTCTGTAAGCAAGTTGGATGATGCAGGTGTAAAGACAGTGTTCGAGAAGGATACCTGCAAGATGGTTCGAGGAGCACTGGTATTGATGCGGGGAGTTTGCATTGGAACTCTGTACAAGCTGCAAGGTAGCACTGTTGTTGATGGTTGCAATAGTTCTATGGTTCCTGAAAATGGAGCAGAAAATCTAGTGGTCTCTGGAGAGAAGACCATGTTGTGGCATCAAAGGCTTGGACATATTGGAGAGAAGGGCCTTCGAATACTTCCTGGTAAAGGTATGGTAGAAGGTATGAGTAATAGCTCTCTGGATTTTGATTTCTGTGAAAATTGTGTATATGGGAAGCAGAATCGGGTGAGTTTCCCCTCTGGTGGTAAGAGGACAAAACAAATATTAGAGCTTGTGCACAGTGATCTGTTTGGACCTGTGAAGGTTCCATCACTGGGTAAGTCT
>APFE030182158.1:1675-68194 GCA_000404065.3 Pinus taeda
TTCGGCAGAGGTCGTGAAGTGGTTGGGCTTACCGACCACAGCACATCCACAACCATACACCATTGGGTGGCTTCACCAGGGACGAGATCTTCGCGTGAGCCAGCAGTGTCGCCTTCCGTACAACATCAAGCCCTTCACGGATGAGGTATTGTGTGACATTGCTCCCCTTGAAGTTTGTGATGTATTACTAGGACAACCATATTTGTGGAAGCGGCATGCTGTGTATGGATCAAGGCCCCGTGCTGTTATTATTACATTGGGAAATAAGTTGTTCAGGATACCAGAGGTGGCACCACCTGTCGCCCTCTCTCTGATTACTGCAAAACAATGCATTAAGATCATTTCTAAAACCAGGAAATTTGTTTTCCTGATGATACGCCCTCAAGGAAAGAAGAAGACAGTGGTCGCAGCCTCCAAACGGGGCCCCTCTGCATGACAACTACAGATGGACAAGATTGTGGAGGAGTACGAGGACATATTCACCTCCCCGGCAGGGGTTCCTTTGCACTGTCAAGTCAAGCACTCCATCGATCTGACCCCAGGTGCACCTCTACCCAATGGACCAATTTATCGGCACTCTGTTCTGGAGAACGATGAAATCAAGAGGCAAATTTAGGAGCTCCTGCAGAAAGGTCACATCCGTCCGAGTTCATCGCCCTGTGGGAGCCCGATCGTGTTGGTACCGAAGAAGGATGGGACGTGGAGACTCTGTATTGACTATCGGGCACTGAACAAGATCACTGTCTGTAATAGGTACCCGATCCCGCGAATTGATGACCTCCTAGACCAACTAAAGGGGGCGAAATATTTCAGCAAGATCGACTTGAAGTCGGGATATCACCAGGTACCAATCGAACCCTCCGATGTGTGGAAGACTGCCTTCAAATCCAAGGAGGGCCTCTTCGAATGGTTGGTCATGCCTTTCGGATTGATGAATGCTCCTGCAACATTTATGAGGCTAATGGATGACATCTTGCGGCCATTCACCAACTCCTTTGTAGTAGTATACTTGGATGACATTCTGATCTTCAGCCAGAGTTGGGAAGAGCACCTCCACCACATCCGACAGGTTCTCCAAACACTGCGGCAACACAAGCTATGTGCCAATTTGGAGAAATGCACTTTTGGCATGACCCAGGTTCAATATCTAGGATACATCATTGATGAACAGGGGGTGCATGTCGATCCAGCCAAGGTCCAAGTCATTCGGGATTGGCCCTCTCCAACCACTCTAACAGAGCTCCGCAGCTTTCTAGGTCTTGCCAACTTCTACCGCAGGTTTGTGTTGGGGTTTTTTCATATTTCGTGGCCCTTGAGTCAAGTCACCAAGGGCGGGGCGAAAGCAAAATTCTTTTGGTCTGAATCTCAACAGAAGGCATTCAGGGAGTTGAAGGATCGCCTCTGCACGGCACCAGTGCTCGCATTACCAGATTTACAACAGCCATTTGAGGTCGAGACAGATGCCTCTGACTATGCTATTGGGGTAGTCCTTACTCAACATGGACATCCAGTGGCATATCAGAGTGAAACACTTTCAGACACAGTCCGGAAGTACCCCACTTATGATAAAGAGATGTATTCCATTGTACAGGCCTACTGACAATGGAAGCATTACATTTTGGGGAAGGAAATGGTCATCCACATAGACCACCGACCTCTACAGTTCATACAGACCCAAGGGAAATTTCAAAATGATCGCCATCAGAAGTGGTCTACGTACCTGCAATAGTTTCAGTTGAATATCAATTATAAAAAGGGCAGCAACAATAATGTTGCAGATTGCCTCAGTCGACCACCGATCATGGTGCTAACCACCGTGCTCAACTCTTGCGGGCACAAGACTTCTGATTGGCCACTTCTCTACAAAAGCGACCGAAAATTCGGCCACACGTACCAGACACTCTTGGAGGGTCGACAGGTTGCAGATTTTCACCTCCAGGATGCCCTATTATGCCACCTTGGTCACCTTTATGTTTCCTTCTAGTGAGCGTGCCAAGATGATTTGGAAAGCACACTACAGTCGGGCTGCTAGGCATTTCAGGGTCGAGAAAACAGTGGCAGTACTACAAAATTACTTCTATTGGCCAAATCTTCGACAGGGATGTTGGGAAGTACATTCGATCATGTACTTCCTGTGCCATTGCCAAACCGGCCATTAAGAAGCACGGCCTCTATACCCCGTTGCCTACCCCTAGTCGACCTTGGGAATCCATCTCCATGGATTACATGTCGGGCCTTCCTTCCCCTAAGCATGGAAATGACTGTGTTTTTGTGGTCGTCGACGGTTCTCAAAGATGGCCTTTATGATGGCCTGCAAGAAGAATATCACAGCAGAAGCCACTGCTAAACTCTTCTTCGAACGAGTGTGGGTGCACTTTGGGATCCCACAGTCTATCATCTCAGATCAGGACAGTTGGTTTCTCAGCACATTTTGGTCCAGTCTCTGGTCAATGCTGGACACCAAACTCACGAAGTCCACAGCCTTCCATCCTCAAACTGATGGCCAGACAGAGGTTGTCAATAGGATGATTGTGCACATTCTGCGCATGTATAACTCAAAGCATCCACGCACATGGGATGAGAGCCTCCCCTATGTTCAGCACAGCTACAACTGAGCTCTTCATAGCTCCACTGGCCATAGCCCTTTTCAGGTGGGGTTGGGATTCCAGCCACTATGCCCCATCGATGTGGCCATGCCACTTGCAGCTACTCACGTGAATTCAACTCATGTCCAGTCCGAAACAGATAAGTCCACCAGCTTCATTGAGTGCATCCAACATATTTGCCAGCAGGTCCATGACATTCTTGAGAAATCAAATGCCAAGTACAAGTAGCGACATGATCAACATCGGGTGCCACACAAGTTTCAGGTGGGCGAAAAAGTCTGGTTGCATTTGCAAAAGGAACACCTTACTGGAGCCTATCGGAAATTAAGACCACTTCGATATGTTCCTTACACCATTACTAAGGCTATGGGAGACAATGCATTTGAGCTCAGCATTCCCCCATTCCTTGGCCTGCACCTAGTGTTCAATGTGGACCGCCCTCGGCCATACTTTCCACCATTACTAGACACATCCGACATTGCAGAACAGCTCCAACCCACAGAATTAAATCGAGATTGCATGGAACAAGCTGCAACTGATTGGATCATGGACACACAGATCAAGAAAACTCGCTAACAGAATATCCAACTATATCGAGTTGTAAAAGCAGGCCAACTCCTTCAGCAGGCCAAGTGGTTCACCAAAGAACAGGTTCAGCAGAAGTTTCCTCATCTCATGGAGGAGCTCAACGTAATGGGGACCATTGCTTCCTAAGGGGGGAGGAATGATCCAGGTGGATATTGGTGGCCACCTACCAAGTCCACTTGGACCCCCACCATTATCTTTCTCATCATTTTCATTTTCCTTAATTGTAGCACAACTTACTATTTTTAGCAGTTTTTCGGGTCCTGAACTTCCGGAGCTGTTTTGAGGCCCTAAAGGACGTTTTTTGGGGAATCCGGGGGCAACATGGGTCGATGGAATGGATCGATGTTTCTCGTTCCAACAATGATAGTGCTCAAATAGAGCTTTCTAATGAGCTATTGTACGCATCAAACGGAGATCATATGCCAAAGTTACGACCCCGGGAAGTTGATGTACCAACTTACCCCCAAACGGGGCCCACAGTTTGGCGTTTCATCTCCTAGGGTTAGGTTTGGGAATGTTAAGGGTTTTTCATTGTTTCTCAACAATAAATAGGCCTTCGAGCCTCATTGTAAGTCAGTTCAGAGGCATGTAGCCATCACATCTCTTCTCAGAGATAAGCTACCATCGCCCTAGCTAGTTTATTTCCATTTCTGATTGTAAGCATGTTTCAGTATTTTCCATTAATGAAATGAAGTATTATTTCCATTGCATCTTTGTGTAGATGGTTATCTCTGTAATTTGTTGCGTTCCTGTTTAAATCTGGATCAAATGCAAATAGATGCATCAATAGACATGCAATCCTTAATTGTAAAAGAACTTGAACCATTTCTTACCAATCCAGTTCAAAGGTCTTTCCTTTGTCTGCATGTCAGCATCAACATGTGAATCATTCTGAAGCACATCATCCATGTGTTAGCTTCCTACTACAGCAGGTTATTCATATTTCATGATTGACATTTTACAGGCCAAATATGTCGTACTTTGCATGCCGCAATGCTCCATATTTGCTTAACAGTCTCCAAGCGAAGAAGGCTACTCAGAGTTCATTCAATTGCCTTCCAATTTTTGAGAAAGATATTTCGGTATCGCCAATTTTCAGTTAAAGGGAGGTCCAAACAGCTTAATCTTGGTCTCCTTAGGTTTAAATTTCCTGTTTTAGAATACAGAGAATGTAAATCTGTCCGAACAGTTTAATCTTGGCAGATTCTTAGATAGGTAGAGAATCAAAAGAGCCCAACAGTTTAATCTGGGTCCTCGGAAGAAATAAGGGTAGTTTGTAGATAGGAAAGCATGAAAAGAAAAAATGGAATGATGGGTTTGCAAGTCTAAGTGCACCCAAATCAAAAGAAGAAAAAATGCTAGGTGAGTAGGCTGGGTAGGTAGTTCTGATGTTGCTGAATCCTAATTGCTGATCAGTTCCGGGTTTTCAGGTGTCATCTCACTCAAGACACAATCAGTAGGCAGTTCTATGCGAGAAGCTCAAAAGAGGTGTAACTAACTCCCCTTCTCCACTTTCCCCCAATCATTAACTAACTTCCTCAAAAGAGGTCAAGATCTGCTTGATACCTCTTAAGTTCCATCATGTTCATACCGTTTGCTTGGGTAAAGATCTGTTTTACTCAAAGTTGTTCCATACTCTCTCTGTATAATGGTTCTATCCCCCTTGTAACAGCCTAAGATCTCCTGAACTTAGCGCTTTCTTACCATCTCCATGTTAACCATTAACATTATTATTTAGCTCCCTATTTTTCCCGTCCCCCTTCTAATATTAAGTAAATCATCCCCTATGTAAATATCCCTCCCACTGGTTGAAAAATAACCATAAGTACCCCCAGGAATTGCTCAGTTTACCTGAAACTTAGAAAGAACCCTCACCCTTCAAACCATCTTCCAGATACAATGGACTCCTTCCAGAGTATAAAATCCCTCTGAGGTAATCGGACCCCTTCCGAAACCTCAAATGCCTTTCACACCCACTTACTTACTCCTTCTGCCCAAAACAAACCCCTTGCCCACTTTCTTAACACTACGCAGACCCTTAAAAGCCAGATCGCATCGCAAGATCGCAGTTTCCTCTCCATGCAAGTCATGACCCATCTGTCACCACCCGACGCGATATCGCGATATTGGCGGTCGATGGTCGCAAGCGCCGAATGTCCAACTCAAACACCCTCAGTTCCCCGTCGATGCGATATTGCGATCGCATCGGAGCTAGTTCATCGCATCACCTTCAGTATCAGCACCTCGCCATGTCATTCTGTACTAGGGACCCACCACAGCTGACATCATCCGCCGTACAGCCAACGTCATGCTGACATCAGCAGCCAGAAAGATGAAACTTCACGCAGGAAGAAAAATCACACTTCGGAGCTCCAGAACAAGAAACAGAGGCAGTTTTCGACGTGCATCGCTACGAGAAATAGGCTGTTTCAGGGAATGTTTTGATTCCTTAGCCCGTTATGCACCGAAAAAGCCCAAAAATCGCCCGATCGTGCCGAATTCATCTGGTTAAAAGACAGCAGTAGATCAATGACAGAGTTTAAAGTGTATCAGATCAAATCATCAAGTATCAAGTGTGTTAAAGAGTATCAGTAGACGGCGGAAGCCATCAATGTAGCGGCAAACAGTATCAGTTAAAATCTTGAGTAGCGGCCCGAAGCAGGAAAACATTTAATACCTTCCAGTAGATTCAAAGAAAGAGGGCGAAGCCACTCAAAGCCCTCAAATCATAATTACTGCACATTTAACTCACACCAGAGCACAACTACAGTTCCCAAAGCACAATCATTCCAGCAACACCGCATCTAGCCTCCAAGGGCCACATTGTCATCTTTTCTGATTCAGCTGCCCCTAGCGTAGCCAAAAAGATTTACTTGCATTTAATTCCAGCAACACTTAGATTTTTGAAGAGTTTTCTAGCAGACCTGTTTAGGTCGATTGTAATGAATGTCTTTCCGATATTTTGTTTATAAATACTACCCTGAATAATGTTGTGAGGGGTTGGTTGGTTGGTAGCAGTTGGTTAGATTCCTTCCCAACATTTTCTCTGAGGAGAGACCCGCACTGTAACTGTCATATTTTCTATAATCAAAGATTGCTTAAAGCATGGATTGCGAAACTACTTGATGTGTTCACTTGGCCAAGGAATGATTACGGAATTCCTGTGCTTCTACATGATTCAATAAGTGTTTCTCTCCTCTATTAATTTTTATGTTTTTACCACCTTCCTACCTTCTAAGTTGCAGGAAAAAAGAATAGCTTAAGATTTGTTTCAATACACCTTAAGTTCAATTTCTGCATTTCTCGATGTTTTCTTCATAAATAGCTATGAGCATGTATACTTAAATGATCTTGTTTACACTGTTTCTTTCACATATGAATGAATATTTAGGAATTCTTAACTGCTCCTGGATCCCATTCATCCATTTCTCCTCTTTTTCAGCATGATGAAATGATTCTCCTTTGCCTTTCATCCCTGGTTTTCATTCCATCCTTTCAGTAGATTAATTATTGTATCATGTGTGGCTATCCCGCTCCATAATCCCCTTGTGACCAAGAAAGCGCAATAGCAAGCCCAATCCATGACTCCATGCCCAATGGTTTGAAACTTATCACACCTTACCTTGCTTCTTTGCTTGAGAATCCTACCTTCCATCCAATCATAAACAAAACACTCTTGAGCCAAAAGCTAGCCTAAAATCATCAACAAAAGTTGAATCATAAAGAGAGAGCCCTCTCTGATTGCAGGTGGGCTAGAACCTACAATCCAAATATTGGTTTGTGGTTACCTCGGTTGTATCCCTATAAGGAGCCCAGGGACAACCTGAGTGATAACACCATGGAAACTTCCTTCCCATTTCTACCATCTTCTCTTTCCACTTTCTTTAGCTTTTGTCGAAACATTGTTGGATTCAAAGTCCAACACCTTTCGATAAGATTCCCTTTCTTATGGTAGTAAGTGTAGCACATGTGCACCCTCTTGACAACATGATTTGCTTTGTCCAATGGACCTTTGGCTCTTTACTTATTTTCCTTCAAAAGTTTCCTGTATGTGGCCATTCTCTTCCAACATCTGGAAACATGATGGTTTTCCAAACCACAAAAGTAACATGCAACTCTTTTCCCATGCTTATGCGGAAATTTACCATGCATTACAAAATCAAAAGGAATATGATTAGAACCAGATTTAATCTTGCCTCTTTCACCTTTATTACCTTCAGGAGGAGGTCGAGAAAATGAAGGAGTGGCTCCCTTAGGAACACCATCAATCTCTTCAAGGTTTTTAGAGTTTACACAACTCTCTGGTTCATGTGTATGCTTCTAAACACTTGCATCCTGCAAGTGATGTTTCAAGACATTGCATTCCTCCTGAACATAATCTTCATACTCTACAATGCAACTCTTTCTTGGAGCTGCTTCAATGGCCTTCATGGTAGCTTTGGAACTCTATCCATAAGACTGTCCATATCTAAGACCCAAATTATTAGGCCTTTCCTCAACCATTATTAGTTCAAAAATACCTTATGCATGCTTTCCCAAGCCCTTTCCTTCATAACCCATTTTGGACATTAGCTTGGAAGTTATGCCTTTAGTATGATTTTCAAAAGAACCAATATAAGCATTCTTAGAAGAATTTGAAGAAAAACTGGAATGGTTTACCTCTTCTTCAAGCTGATATTTGACCAAGGCTTCTTTAGCAACAAAGAGCTATGACTCCAACTCATGCATCCTCTTTAGGTTCATATTTGCAATATGAAGTTGCCTCTCCATTTCCCACAGTCTATCAAAAAGCAACTGCTTCTCTTCCTTCATGGAAATCAACTGCTCTCCAAGTATGCTACTCTTTCTTCCATTCTCATACATTTCTCTCACCTTGTCCATCATGATAAACAAGTTTTTCTTCAAGTCTCCATCAAAGAGTCTTGTGATGAAGAAGGAAGAATTTGACGATACACTCGAGGAAGTTGTCATTATGCCAATGAACAATTAACTTAAACAAGATTGATAAATAGCTTATTTCAACAACCTTTTGCAACAAGCCTCTTGTGCTTTAAGGACTTCCTTGAGGTCCTTTGGGATAGAAGAATTCCTTCATCCCTTCTTCTGACTTTTCCTTCCTGGACTGAGCTATCAAATAGCTTTCCTTTTACCTCTGGAAACTCAAACAATAGTCAGTCTACAAAACAAGCTTACAATCAACCTCTTACTATTCAAACACCTTTCAGACAAGCAGTCTTTGCTTTTCCAATCAAGAATTATGATATAACCTTCTTTGAAGGTGGGGTTGATCAATCTTAAGCTTTGATATCACCCGATCTGAAAATGGGGCACTTAGGCTTCTTGCCTAACTTTCAAGAACCTCTCCCACTTCCAAAGATTTAAATTTTCCCAAGTCTTAATGATTAACCAATGTGGAATTAAATATGTGCTTGAAAATATGGGTGTATGATTGTATTTTCTTTTAACTGATTATATTCTTTAAAATCTATTGTCTGTTCGGTAAGTTGATGTGCTTAAACTGATATATAAATGCATATAATAGTAAACAATGTAGCAATAAACAATCACACAGAAACACAAATTTAATTAGGAGTTCACCCACAACTCTTAGGCTACGTCTCCGTGAGCTCTAGTCAACTCAACTAGGCTCTGTGGGATTATTGTATAAGTCCTTTTTACAAGATTTGGGCTCAACTGTTATTGTTTTGCACATAAACAATGGGTTCAGACACCATGTCATTCCCTAGCTCTTGAAGCTCTGGCTCTTGGCTCTGGCTCTTAGCTCTTTGTTCTGGCTCTTGGCTTTGACTCTGGCTCTTCGGCTCTGGCTTTGGCTCTGGCTCTTCAGCTCTGGCTCTTCGGCTCTGGATTCTCTGGCCCTCTATCAGTTTACAACTCTCTTAGCTCTTCACTTGACTTCCAAGTGACTCCCTTGGCTGTTATTTTTCCTTTTGTGCTGCCTCTTTTTGCTCTTTTTCACCTTAGCTTCGTGCTTTGGCATTGTGTTTAGTAACAACCCCAAACAACGTTCAACATCCCGTGTCTTTGTCATTCTATGGCTTTTTAATCCAAATCGACATTGTCGGTTCATTTTCCCTCTCGACCTCTCTGGCTTCCTACTTTGGTCTGCTTAAATCCCCTCTCTGAGCGTTAGATAATCATTGCTAACTCCTTTAGGGGAGGTGGCCACCTTTTCTACAATGGAATATTGCATTAGCACTTGAAATCCCCCAAAAGTAGGCATTCCTTGTTTACATAGAGAAATGCTGTAAAACATGGGAAAAATCACCAAATCTCTATTTATCAAACTTCAAAATTCCTTCATTCCCTTTATAATACTATCGGGTCCACCTGAAACTACTTATTGCAAGTCACAATGCCCATTTTGTGGCTTCCCTTTGTATCATTGAAAATATCACAGAAATGGATTTATGCAGACTTGAAATAATATACATTTGCATTTAGGAACACCTTCGGGTCTGGATTCATCGTATCGACACATTCCTTCGCTTTTCATTTATTAAACAAAATACGTGAAAATACATAGAAAATGCCATTGGGTAGATTTCAAATTTATGGCATATCATTTATAACTCTATTTGGTTTGGCTATCACATCACACACAGATATAACTTCTGCATCCTAAGTCAGTTTTTTGCCCATTCAAGTTGCAGGAGATTCATAATGAGATGATCTTCGCAATGGGGCTAGTTCCAGGAACTCCCCTAGGCTTTCATTTTCCTCAGTGAGGAAAACATAGACATAGGAGTCTATCCAAAATCTATTTTGGATCATGGCCTCATTGTAGGATAGTTCAGAGGCATGTAGCCGCCACATCTCTTCTCAGAGATAAGCTACCACGCCCTAGTTGGTTTATTTCCATTGTTGCTTGTAAGCATATTTTAGTATTTCACATTAATGAAATGAAGTATTATTTCCACTGCATCTTTGTGTTTTTGGTTATCTCTATAATTTGTTGCGTTACTATTTAAATCCAGTTTAGTGGTATCAGAGCAATCTGATTTTTCTCTATTTTTCTTTGCATGTCCCCAACGAGGTCAGGATATAAGGAGTTAGGGCTTCAACTGGTCGAACCTTTGTAGGACTAGCCTTGCAAATCCCGATGGCCTCCCATGTTGGATGAAAAGAAAGATGGGGGGGCAAGAGATCCGATCAAAATCTTGCTCAAAGAAGCCCTATAGTGACAAAGGAACACGATGATGGACAACTTTGCCCAGATCATTCAACGGCTACCCAGGGGTGACACATCGGCTTCCAATAGCTACTCTTGAAATGCCACACCGTTTAAGGTACAAGTTAATTTTGAAATCCCCATATTTGAGGGTCAGATAGACACAGATGCCATCAATAAATGGTTAAATTTACTAGAGTGTTATTTTTCTATTCATGAGTTTTCTAGTCGGGAAAAGATTATTTCTGCTCTTCTCAAAGTAGCCCCCCATGTCAAGGACTGGTGGGAAACCTACTATGATTAGAAGGATGAAAGTACATGCTCACTATTTTCAGCTACACGCACTTGGGATTCATTCCAAGATGCCATCAACGAGCAGTACTACCCTATCGGAAGCTATGAGGATCAATAGATAAACTGGACCATGTTGCGGCAGGAAAGGGACTACGATGTGCTGGAGCTTACCAATATTTTCCATACCCTTCACAAAAAGTTGGGTATCAAGTATTCAAAGCAACATTTGGTACTCAAATATCGCAGCTATCCGCACAAGTACATCCAGGAAGAAATAAAATTCCTGAACATCCCCTCGCTTGGCACAACATATTGATATGCCGTCAAGGTCGAGCAAAAGTTTAAACAGAAGAATGGAGACTTTGGATCTACGAATCCAAAGCAAGCGAAAGGTTCCCCCAAACCGCAGAACAAAGGACAAAGCCAAGGTGAGGTGGCCTAAGAAAAAATGCCAAATTTGCAAGCAAAGAATAGCGCCGTGAAGTTGAAAAGTGACACAGGAAAGTGGTGTGAGTTGCATAAGAGTTCCACTCACAACACAAGTGAGTGTCAGGCCAAGTAGTCACTGGTGGCTGAGTTAAAGGTTTTAGAATCAAATGCATGTTTTGACTCTTACTTAGAACTTGACAAGGCGAATGACAAAGGGAAGCAGATTATCGATGCGGAGCCCAACACCACCATTACTACCATGAAGATCCAGAAGAAGGAACCTAATGATCTAGAGGAGGAGAGTGTCTTCCACTCCCAGATGAGGGTAAAGGGCTCCTCGCTATAGTTCATTGTTGACAGCGGGAGCCAAAAGAAACTCATTTCGGTAGAGGTGATGAAGTGGCTCGGCTTACCGACCACACCACATCCACAACTGTACACCATTGGGTGGCTTCACCACGGATGGGATCTTCGTGTGAGCCAGCAGTGTCGCTTTCCATACAACATCAAGCCCTTCACGGATGAGGTATTGTGTGACATTTTTCCCCTTGAATTTTGTGATGTATTGTTAGGACAACCATACTTGTGGAAGTGATGTGCTATGTATGAATCAAGGCCCCGTGCTATTATTGTTACTTTGGGAAATAAGTTATAAGGGATACCAAAGGTAGAACCACCTATCGCCATCTCTTTGATTACTACAAAACAATGCAGTAAGCTCATCTCCAAAACCAGGAAATTTGTTTTCCTAATGATACGCCCTTAAGGAAAGAAGAAGACGGTGGCCATGACCTCCAGATAGGGCCCCTCCCCCTGACAACTATTGATGGACAAGGTCACGGAGGAGTACAAGGACATCTTCACCTCCCCCCAGGGGTTCCTCTACACTGTCAGGTCAAGTACTCCATTGATCTAACCCTAGGTGCATTGCTGCACAATGGACCAATCTATCAGCGCTCCATTCTAGAGAATGATGAAATCAGGAGGCAGATTCAACAGCTGCTTAGAAATTTCACATCCATCCAAGTTCATTGCCTTGTCGGAGCCCGATCGTGTTGGTACAGAAGAAGGATGGGACGTGGAGACTCTGTATTGACTATCGGGTGTTGAACAAGATAACCGTCCATAATAGGTACTATTATACGGGAATAGTGTCCACTCAGATGCTGCTATTCCCACTAAGATGGGTGGTTATCTTAGAAACAAACAATTAAAGTCTACTATTGATTCCTTTTATGAAAATAGATGTGAAGAGAACCAAGAGGGCCAACCTGAGTCTTGCGCTTGATTTCCTCTCCTTCTTGATAGAGTTTTTCCACTTCTCCTTTGTATGCCCGAGCTTCAAAAGAACCTATGGAATCACAACAACATACTACTATGCAAGAAACAAGGATCTAAATTCATAAATAAGGCAGGATCAGATGTGTATTAACCATATACATGTATATATAAAGAAGTACACAAGAATATGGAAGGAAACAAGAATAGCTTTATTTAGATGAAAAGTAGCAAGAGGATTACAACCATGAGCTCTGACCCAGCATCATCCTCCAGCTAGGAAGCCCTTCTTCACCTCAAGAAAAGCTATATCACCCAACATTGTGAATGTACACCAGAATACCAACAACACTTCTCTATAAGATACAAAATGCAAACCTGTATATCTTTGTGATGAGGGATCCATATATATATGATTACAGAGAGGTGAGTCATCCTTTTGGATCTTGATTAGTGTCTTCTCTCCAATAGTTTCTGCTTCCACTTGGAGAATGATGATCTCTTATTCATCGCTGGTAGAAAACAGAGTGGCAAGTGTCAGAGGGGAAGCTTCTGGAAGATTCCATGATCTTCCACCTCGCATTTTTATCCATGCCATTTGTCCATCGCCGACCATCGCACCCTACAAAGGAGAAAATCAGTATGCATCCCACCCTGTACATTGGGAAGGTGATATGCATCACACCCTCTGCATTGAGCTTTCAGTATGGTCCAATTTTGACCATTTATGAGCAGTTTTCAGTGGAGAGCTTCTCGGAGATGATGTAATCAGTTGACCTTGTTCCTTCAGGTAGTGAAGCAACACTTTTAGGGACTTAGGAGCCCTCAGTTTATGGACATTTATGATTGGGGTTGAAGTGCCCAAAAATGTCTATAACAGTTGCCCCCTAAAGCATGAGGTTGTTAATTGTTTTGATGTCGGGTGAAATGCTTTACTATGAGGATCTGAAGTTTTTCCGAGATGGGAGGTGACCTGTAATAAGATACAATACACTACATTATTTTGACAACATTTTTCACGATATAGCTGAGGCGGGCATTCCCATGCTTAGCTTTATAGATTCATTTTCATGTACATAGGACAGAAAATCGTCTGTGTGATAGAATGATGATATGGACACATTATCCATTGACCTGGATGATCATCTGTTCAACAATGATGTGCACTGGATGTTTTTATATTCCTGAGTATATCGCAGCTCGGATGGATGAAACTAGATCCGGGGTCTTCAAAACTCGTTCAATCTTCACTCGGAGTACAAGTCGATCCATGTGAAAAATGTTCTGGATTTGAACATGGAAAGACATCGCCCGATTGCCAGCCAATAATGTAAGATGTTAACAGACGCGAGAGGAATCACCAATAACGAAAATGACCCTCAAGGTACTACAGTACAATTCACGTGGTGCAAAAAGGGACTTGGCATCGAACACCACGTAAAATCTCTTGATCGAAGGCCATTGATGTAAACCTGTTGCCGACAGTGAGAGACTTGCCATTGAGGCATGGAAGCTTCAAAGTACTGAAAGGGTTGTTCCTAAGTCAACTTCTTGGATAATGAGCTGATGTCGACAAGAAGCGACCCGTCACAATAGGGCCTTAATGAATCCAACATCAATGACACGAAATGAAGCAAATGATTTTTGAGGTGAAAACAAACTGACGATACAGGGTTCAAGGTGGCGGTCATGAAGGAATGAAGCATGAATGTATTTCAGTGGGTGAGACACAGGTGAATTGTCTGAATGACTTCTCTTGAACATATCGGCAACAATGACAATGGATTGGTAGCGTTAACCCCAAATATGGATGGTGTGACGGAACAATGGTGAAGACCAGTGAACGGAACAATCCAACCCAGCATGGATGTGGAAGGAAAGTGTCATGTTCAAGAGCGACTTGCTACCAATAAAGTTTCTTCTTGTTTTCTTCCCAATTTTCCCCAGTCATTGCGGACCAGTACCTCTTTATTTTTGTCAAGCTTGAGCAGGATAACATATGCTTTTTCTATAATCAGCTCTTCGGGTGAACCTGTCACTATATTTAAGTGAGCCTAGCGACAGTGAAACTCGTTCTCGTCCATTTGGATGAGTTTGTTGCTATTCAGTTTTGACGAGTTTAACGACAAAGATAACTTGGTCTCTTTCAATTTTAGAGAGTCTGAAATAAACAGAAAGAAGACTCCAAAGATTCTTTTTCGTTGTATAATCCCTTAAGTCCAAAAAAGTGTAAAATAATACAAAGGGATGAATTTTCAATAGTTTTAATGAGCCGAACAAGACAAGCGCTCGATCGTTTTGTGTAATAATCCCTCAGGTCCAAAAAGATTAAAATATAGAGGAGGGATAGCACCTTCGATATCTTTTAACGAGCTGTAGAGGCCAATCGCTCGGCAATATTTTCATATTTTACGAGTCAGGTGAAAAGAGCTTAAAGAAGACTCATTTTCGAGGAACGAGTGATAGTTTCGGGTAGCAACTAATTCAAGGTAAGATTTGGAACTTTCCAATCACGATAGTGTCACAAGGATGGCTAACAGTATCACTCTTCACAGATGTTCCTAGAAGGGGTAAACAATAATATGGGGGTGAATAATTGGCTAAAAACAGAGTGGAGGTGATGGCGAGAACACGACCAAGGCTCGAAAGCTGGCGATAAGGCATTCACAATGGTTATTTACCAGTTCATATTTTAATGAGCTTAAACGCTGGGGGAAACACTTGCTCATAACTTATGTTTATTTTTTAACGAGCTTGAACTATGCGCTAAAACTGCTCGTGGAGAGTTTATTATTTAACGAGCTTGAACTCTGAGACAACATTGCTCGTGAGTCGTATGATAAAAATGTCTCATTCAAGATGCTATTTTGAAGTGGCTCACATCTCTTAATCTTTGCCATGGATCCTTTCTTTATGCAAGTTAGGAAACGACTAGCCTTACGGGTTTAAAGGGTTAGAAGTCCTAAAAATTTAAAAAATAAATAGCCGCTCTTTGCTTGCATGCGGAAAGGTTTGCATGCCCCTAGGTATAGCGAAGTAGAGTTTCGAGGTTACCCTTCAATTTGTAGACAAAACATTTGTTCTATCGGGAAAGGCCTACCTTCTATTGGAGGTATCTTATCTGGTCTAATTCCCTTTTCCTAGACGGATGGGTATCGGACTAGTCATATATCCTTCGCTGAAACCTACCCTATACCCAAATCTTTTCTGCCGAAGCAGACCAGGGTGCATGCCCCGTGGGTTTCAGTCACACCTTCCTCAATCACTCGCACTCATCGGGTGGACGAACTGGAGACTGATGAGACATTTATTGCGTGAAAAGACCACTTAGGGATGGCATTTGACTATTTGAGATGCTTGATCCAGGGAATGACGTTAGGTCTACGAGCTTCACCATTATGCCTTCGTGCAGAAAACACATTAATCTAAAGAGTGAGGAGACGATGTCTCCCATGCAATAAATATAGTTGCGTCCAAGGAGTAGATTATAATCTAAAGGTCGTTGAACTACCATAACATTCATGTGAACAATTTTCCTTCTCAAAGTAATGGGCACATTTGGAAGGATCCCTAAAGGTCGACTGGTTCCCTTGTCGAAGCCTGTTAGATTTCTCATTTCAGGCAAAAGCGATGCTGAACCAAGTCCTTTCCAAGCAGTTGAGGAAAGGATGCTCATAGAAGCCCCTTCATCAATGATGGTACCAACCATGACCATTCTATAAGCTTGTACAATGATTTTGAATGGTACACTGGCTAGTAAATGGGATCTGCCTAGTAGATTCCAGTCAAAGGAAACAACTAGGTTGCTTGGTGGTGGGACCGAATAGACGACCGGATATGACTCTGACGAACTTCCTTCTTGTGATAAAGGAATGGGAGGATTTCCCCCAAGCTCATCGGAGTCTGTGTTGATGAAAATAATTTGAACGGTGTCGTCCTCTTTCTCTTCAGTGATGGTACCATTCGAAGATAAACACTCTGAAGGAAAGACCGGGTCAACTGCCATATCGACCCTTTGACTTTTGTCTGGGATGGATTCATAGGGTTCATTTTCAATGATAGACGCTTCGGCTGACCACAATGATGGGCCAGCTAGATTTTGAACCGGTGGAGGACTTGGCAAGAGTTTTTTCTATCTAAGAGGAAGTCGTAGCGGTGAAACCAGACGATCATCCAAAACTCTTTTAGCCTCGTCAAGGAAGGGACAATGGTGGACGGCATGACTGCCTTCACACAACTTAGAAGGAAGTTTAGGATTCCTTCTTTTTCCATGTGCTTCTGCTTCAGTGGTTGATGGTGAGCATTCAGCATGATCGCCAGAGGTTGATGCTACCAGATTGTGCAAACGAGGAGACCACTCCCTTAAGATCTGAGGGATGTAGGGACAATCTCAGTTATAGTGGTCCCCATTGCAAATGACACAAGGAGATTTAGGTTTTGACTGTGCGGTGTGTGAATTTTCGCTAGATGATACTTGGTTGCTTCCTTTCGATTTTGTTTCCTTTTTCTTCTTTTCCTTTTTCTCTTTCTACTTCTTCTTCTTCTCAGTTACTTGATTTTTGGCCTTATCAGATTTATCAAGCGAAGAGGAAGGAGGAGAAGGAGAATCATATGAAGTAGAAGGTTGGGAGGCAACTCTAGCGTCGTTTAGTTGTTGGTTAGATTGTTCAAGAATTATGCGATTCTGAACGACAGAGGTAGAGAAGAGCCAGATGGGCAAACCAATTGTCAATCCTGGAAGTGACAAAGTGGCCATATGGGGTGGACCAACATCTCCCCAAGAGGAGAAAGGACTAGGATTTCCTTCAAGAGGAAATCCTTGGTTGCTAGACTCCATTTTCTCAACCTGAAGATCAACGGGGGAATTTGTGAAGTTATTTGGATTAAAATATTTTTTTAGACGCTTGGACACAACTTGTTTTTTCAATTTTAAAGAGTCAAGAAAAAACAAAAGATGACTCTAGTCGCCTCCGATTTTTATTGAGCCTGAAGTGACAAGTGCTCAGAGGACCTTTTCCTTCAAGGAATCTGAAAAGGATCAAAATGGACTTTTCTGGAGATCTAGGTAGAGAGGATTACCAAACCAATCGCAAAACTGCAAAATAATTTTTATGGTATGACAGTCAATCTTCCCGAATGTTGTGTTTGGTGCATTGCGATCCATAGGGCAGCAGACACGGCTTCCTAAGGATAAAGGATGAAGCCTATTGTGGTCTCCCAATATATACACGACAGTACGTGGGAGCACGAGTCCATACTGGGACTTGCCGTCTCAGAGTGGAGGAATCACCCAACCAACACTAAAATCAATATTTACCAGGCTCTACGACGCCGAAATACGTCTCTAGCCTAGACCTCTAGATGTTGTGCGTTAGGTTCCAAAGCATTATTAGATTCATTGAATTTATTTTAAGTTGATCTTGCTTAACAGTTTTCCTTTCAGGTTCACCACGTGATGTATGAATAATTCCTAAAATGCAGTCTAAGATGATAAACAAACGTTTTATCTTCTTTCAACAATGAAAATCCTAGCTACTAAAGGGAAGAAAGTCAAGCATCTTTTCTTCACAGAGCACAGAGCACACACTAAATGCACAGTCCTAAATCAAGCCAAGAAATCAAAATGCAAATGCACATGCATGTATTGGCTTTTAGCTCTCTTAATGTGTGAATGACGTTAAGAAAGCTATGTGCAAAATTGAATTACTTTTAAAACGACAGTACTCAAAAAAATTCTTTTTCAAAATGAAGTGAAAGCAAGAGATACACTTTGTGATTTTGAAATGGGAATTGCTTTTCGACACTTTAAAACCACTAATTCAAAACTTATGCAATAGTAACTATATAATAGACTATCCAGAACAATGGAATTGCTTCCTAAAACTGAAAACGACAGCTACAACACTTTCAGATCTAGAGTCGATAGTTCAACTATGCTACTTTTTGCAAAAGAGAACTAAAACGACGCACAATACATAAAAAACATTTATAGTTCTTTGCACTAAGGAGGAGGAATAATGCAAGAGAAGGGGGTTTTCACAGAAGCACACTAACTACAGACAACAAAACTCTTAAATAAGACTAAAAATAGTGAGAAAACTCCACATTCGGAGAGCGAAGTTAACCCTCCATGACCATCGCACGTGTTACACATTGAACTCAGTATGCAACGCACCTACTCCACTCGGGAAGTGTGATGCATATAGGCTGCCTTGAAGGTAGGGTGCGATGGTAGTAGTGCGAGACTTTGAATAGGATTTCACTCACAGTTTGGAATCTAGTTCAGGTGTTTAGGCTAAATAAGTGAAGAACAATGTACGTAAAACACATGGGTGATCTAAGAGGTTGCTAGAGCCACCACTTAGGGCAATTAGATTGTTTCCAGATCTATTGTTTAATTCATAAACAAAACAAGGAGATAGACTGAAGTAGCATTGATCTACTTTGCATTTGTATGACAAATGAAGTTTGAAGGCTAGTTGGCTTGACTCCAGGCTCCGTCTGTATGTTTATAAAAGAAACAAGGATAGATAGGCTAACAAGTAATCTAGTCGCTTGCCAACAGAGTCGTCATTTTGTTATATGGGGATGGTGTCCAGTCAGATGCTGCTATTCCCACTAAGATGGGTGGATATCTTAGAAACAAACAATCAAAACCTACTATTGATTCCTTTTATGAAAATAGATGAGAAGAGAACCAATAGGGCCAACCTGAGCCTTGCGCTTGATTTCCTCTCCTTCTTGATAGAGTTTCACCGCTTCTCCTTTGTCTGCCCCTGCTTCAAAAGAACCTGTGGAATCACAGCAACATAATATTATGCAAGAAGCAAGGTTCTAAATTCATAAATAATGTAGGATCAGATGTGCATTAACCATATACATGTATATATAAACAAGTACACAAGAATATGGAAGGAAATAAGAATAGCTTTATTTAGATGAAAAGTAGCAAGAGGATTACAACCATGAGCTTTGACCCAACATCCTCCTCTAGCTAGGAAGCCCTTCTTCACCTCAAGCAAAGATATATCACCCAACACTGTGAATGTACACCAAAATACCAACAACACTTCTCTATAAGATACAAATTTCCAGCCTCTGGATCTCTGTGATGAGGGATCCATATATAGATGATTACAGAGAGGTGAGTCATATTTCGGGATCTTGATTAGTGTCTTCTCTCTGATAGTTCCTGCTTCCACTTGGAGAATGATGATATCTTACTCATCCCTGGTCGAAAACGGAGTGGCAAGTGTGAGAGGGGAAGCTTCTGGAAGATTCCATGATCTTCCACCTCGCACTTTTGTCCCTGCCATTTGTCCATCCCCGACCATCACACCCTATAGAGGAGCAAATCAGTACGCATTGCACCCTGTACATTGGGAAGGTGATATGCATCCCACCCTTTGCATTGAGCTTTCAGTATGGTCTAGTTTTGTCCATTTATGAGCAGTTTTCAGTGGATAACTTCTCGGAGACGATGTAATCAGTTCACCTTGTTCCTGTAGGTAGTGAAGCAACACTTTTAGGGACTTAGGAGCCCTCAGTTTATGGACATTTATGATTGGGATTGAAGTGCGAAAAAATGTCTATAATAGGTACCCGATCCTACGATTGATGACCTCTTGGACCAATTGAAGGGGGAAAAATATTTCAGCAAGATCGTTTTGAAGTTAGGATATCACTAGGCACCAATCCAACCCTTCGATGTGTGGAAGACTCCCTTCAAAGCGAAGGAGGGCCTTTTCGAATGGTTGGTTATGCCTTTCAGATTGACGAATGCTCCTACAACCTTCATGAGGCTAATGGATGACATATTGTATCCATTCACTAACTCATTTGTAGTGGTATACTTGGATGACATTCTGATCTTCAGCTAGAGTTGGGAAGAGCACCTCCACCACATCTGACAGGTTCTCTAAAAACTGCAACAACACAAGTTATATGCCAATTGGAGAAATGCACCTTTTGCATGACCCAAGTTCAGT
Source organism: Pinus taeda (assembly GCA_000404065.3). NCBI lineage: Eukaryota > Viridiplantae > Streptophyta > Pinopsida > Pinales > Pinaceae > Pinus > Pinus taeda. The sequence continues at coordinate 22,051 of APFE030182158.1, forward strand.
ATTTGGGATACATTATCAATGAGCAGGGGGGTACATGTGGATCCAGTCAAGATCTAATTCATTCAATATTGGCCATCTCCAACCACTCCGACATGCTAAGTGAGGAGTGAAAGAAAAGTTCTTTTGGTGTGAATCTCAAGAGGATGCATTCACATAGTTGAAAGATTGCCTCTACCCGACACTAGTACTCACATTACCAGACTTGCAACAACCATTTGAGGTCGAGATAAATGCCTACGACTACGCTATTGGGGCAGTCCTTACTCAACACGAGTGTCCAGTGCCATATCACAGTGAGACACTTTCAGACACAGTCCAGAAGTATCCTACTTCTTACAAAGAGATGTATTCCATTGTGTAGGCTTGCTGACAATGGAAGCATTACATTTTGGGAAAGGAAACGTTCATCCACATAGACTAATGACACCTGCAGTTCATAGAGACCGAAGGGAAATTTCAGAATGATCGCCATTAAGCACATCCAACATATTTTCCAGCAACTCCATGCAATTATGGAGAAATCAAATGCCAAGAACAGGCAGCGACATGATCAACACGGGTGCCACACAAGTTTCAAGTGGGCGACAAAGCCTAGTTGCATTTGCAAAAGCAACGCCTTGCCGGAGCCTATCAGAAACTTAGACCACTCTGATATGGTCCTTACATGATTACCAAGGCTATGGGAGACAATGCATTTGAGCTCAGCATTCCCCCAATCCTTAGCCTGCACCCAGTGTTCAATGTGGGCCACCTTCGGCCATACCTTCCACCATTAGTAGACACATCTGTCATTGTAGAATAAGTCACACCCACAGAGCTAAATCCACATTGCATGGAACAAGATGCAACTGATTAGATCATCGACACACAGATCAAGCACATTCGCCAACTTAATATCCAATTGTATCGAGTTGTCAAAGCAGGCCAACTCCTTTACCAGGGCAAGTGGCTCACTAGGGACCAAGTTCAGCAGAAGTTTCCTCATCTCATGGAGGAACTCAACGCAATAGGGACCATTTCTTCCTAAGGCGGGAGGAATGATCCAGGTGGATATTGGTGGCCACCTGCCAATTCCACTTGGAGCCCCACCATTGTTTCTTTCAGCTTTTCAATTTCCATAATTGTAGCACAGTTTACTATTTTTTAGTAGTTTTTTGGATCCTGAAATTCTAGAACCATTTTGAGCCCTGAAATGACGTTTTTTGGGAAAATTGTGAGCAACATCAATCTATGACTAGATGTTGCTCTTCACAAAGTTCTAGTTCTCGGATAGATCTTTCTAATGAGATACTATGCACGTCAAACAGAGATCGTATGCCAAATTTATGACCCTGGGAAGTTGATGTACCAATTTACCCAAACGGGGCCTACAGTTTGGCGTTTCTTCATCTTCTGGAGTTAGGTTTCAGATGTTTAGGGTTTTCCATTATTTCTCAATAATAAATAGGTCTTCGAACCTCATTGTAAGATAGTTTAGAGGCATGTAGCCATCACATCTATTCTCAGAGATAAAATACCATCACCCTAGCTGATTTGTTTCCATTACTATCTTTAAGCATATTTTGGTATTTTACATTAATGAAATGAAGTATTATTTCCGTTGCATCTCTGTGTTTATGGTTATCTCTGTAATTTGTTGTGTTCCTGTTTAAATCTGGATCAAAAGTCCAAAGCAATGATTTCCCACTTCCATTCTTGAATGGGCAAAGGGATTTAGTAGCATGGCTATATTTTTTTGTCTCACATTTACTTGTTGGCACTCCAAAGAGTTTTCCAAATACTAAGCTACCCAAATTTTCATACATGGCCAATAAAAGTCCCTTCTTAAAATTGTAATCCTTTGGCCTAGGTTGCCCAAAAATGGTTTTAGATGGTGCTCACCTAAAATCAATTGTTTCAAATCATGCTTGTTTAGAACATATATTCTGTTCTTGAAAGTCAACATTCCATCCTAGTTTTTTATATAACTACATAGCTTTGTGTTATTTATTTCAGTCACAACTATTCATAAATTTCATCATTTAATGTTATGTTAATTTTCACTACAAAATCATTTTTTCATTGCTAATATCAATTTCAACAATCTCATTTATGTTTCTGCTTAGTACATATTCCAGTTTATTCTCCTTTTCATTGATATGCTTAATATCTTACCTTTTTATAACTAACCAATAAATATTATTAATCTTAACTTTTACCTTAACAAACTCTATATATATATATTTAACAAATAATTTAATAAATGAATTCATAACTGTTTTTGACTTACCATTAAATTATTTTTATCCTAACAACCTAATTTTAATTAAGATTATATATTGATTTAAAATTTGGTATTAACCATTAGTTTATTTCATTTAGGTGTATATTCACCTAATTGAGATTATTTCCATAAAAGGAAATAATAAATAAGAATATTTATTTTATATTAACAACCTAATGTTATTATTTTAATAAATAAGTAATTTACTTTTAAATACTTTTCACTTATTTATTTATTTGGACCTAATTTTACTTTATTCCATGAATATAATTATTTTTTAATATATTATTTAAATAATAAATAAATAATAATAATAATATTAAAATAGTAATATTAAAAAATTTTAAAATATAAAACTGACCTGGATCCTAGAGTCGAATTTAGCCGTTGGAGTCTCTGCTCAGACTATTTAACAAGTGTAGCTGGATCTGTTTCTTCAACTTGTCCTGACGATGAACCACACTAGTTGGTTCGAAACGCGTCAACAAATGTCTGTCTACATGTGATTTACGTCGAAGTTATTCTTTCAACTATTATGGATCACAGAAGACTCAATTCAATTATTGAGACAAAATGCCCTACAAAATTTGGGCTTATTCCCATCATCATGTCTAATCATAAAAAGATCTGATCATTTATCTGGTTGGCTCAGGATGAGCAACTAGAAAATAAACAATGACATTGGCCACACGCAAGAAGAATCGCACCCAGTCCCGTGGTACTCCTACCACGCGACGATGCATCTCCTCGGGTAAGTCCTCTATGGCTATCATAGGTACTTGGTGAGTCAGTCTCACCAAGTTCCTCTGAACTGCATGGAGAACTCTCTCTGTCTCAGCTATAGCCCCTTCAGCATCTCTTCCATGACGCCTATGTCGGGGAAATCTGTCAGGTCTCACTGGCCCCACATTTGAAACATGATCATATATTTTGTAAGTGTTTTGTCTCATAAAAATATTTTTCAGTTCATTTATATTAAAAATCCAAAAAATCTTAAGAAATTCAAAAAATCAAAAATTGTTACCTATGGCACCCCATGCTACATCTGGTGGTAATACTAAATCTAGATCTCCTCGAAAATCCATTCCGGCTTAGGGGTAGTCATTGACTGCGATAACCTGTTGATCCCATCATGCGAAAAACTCATCATTAAAAGTCATCCTGGAGACATCACCACCCCCTAGGCGTTTCATCAGGTAAGCCCATCTACCCATCCGTGGATCCCTCGGGCTGTTAATGGTCGATAGCACCTTGGGTCGAAGCCGAGGTACTTTCTCAAAGAAGAACAAGCATAAGATTGTGCTGTATCCAAAATTCTTTGTCTGGCCCTTCTGAATGGAAGTGAGTTGGTTCTTCATGTTGGTTAGTAGAGGTGTACACCAATCAAACACAGTAGTGAGGCATTCCACTGCTAAGCTCATGGATACTCGTGAGGCCTGATGTAAAGCAGCATAACCATTTACCCTGCCGATAGTAAATAGTAGGATCTTCAAGGATAAACTCTCTACATGCTTGATTGGAATCTAACTTCCAATCTTTTCAGGATGACCAGGATAGTATATGTGGATGTAGTATTCAACACTGGGACTACCTCTTGTCCTGCCAGTAGACTGCACTATCTCTCCCCTTTGAGAAAGACCGGTAATGAAGTAAATACCTTTGATCTCGATGAATCAGCAACTTAATCAATTGTGTGTTCACTTTCATGTTTGGCATTTTAAATAATTTTAGCAAGCCACAACCTCTGAAAGCATCTAAGGCATTTTCATCCTCCATTACTTGGTTATCAATGGTACTATGATCCCTTTTTCTCCAGGTGATTGTCATCCTGCCCAAAAAAGATGTTTCAAATCATTAGATTTATGTTTTAAATTTTTCACTCGTGCACACGTGGATTTCCTTTTTACACAGTCATGTGTAGGGCCCTCGTATACATGGGTTACCTGTATTCAACCCACGTGTAAGCAGAGTTGAAATTTTTAACATATTTTCCTATAGTCAAATTATGAAAAAAAACATCTAAAAGGTATCACAAATTATTAAAAGCATGATAAAAGGGTTACCTGGAAGTTTTGGAGCGATTTGAATGGTTGGATTGGACGGAGGAAGGTTGTTTGAGTATGTATCCATGGGTCCTTGCTCAAAACAAAAATGACAAAAATGTGAGTCCAAAAGTCCTTATATAGGTTGCAAAATGAAAATTATTTTTTCAAAAGTTGATTTTTATCTTATGGACTTTTTGACCTTTTGGCTTGGAGTGTCGGGAATGGGCTGTCTTCACAGGAAATTTTGGATACTTCTTCGAGAAATCGTCTTGGTCCCATGAACGCATACCTGCCATGGTAGGTATCGTTTTCTTACTGGCATATAGGTTAGGGAATACCACTTTCCGCTGCATTTTGCATACTAACCTCCATACTGGAATATGTTTGCCATAGGGTCGACCCCATTGTGTCTTGGTTCACAAACCATTTTCACTCGCCGACTTTAAAGTCATGACGCGATGGTAGATCCAACTTTTACATGGGCATATTAGTTAGATCCTTGCTAACATTTGTTGCCCATGTTGCTATATTGAGTAGGCTTAGAAGTCCTCTTTAGTCCCACCATGACTTGTGTGTTGAAGACTCATTCTTGTTCTTCTGCGCTATTTTCTGGCCTTATACCCTAGAGGTTCCTTTGTGTTGAGTTGTATCAATGCATTGCATATTGACTATTTTCACCTTTTTCCCTTGAGCCGGCTTCACTTGGACTCATGTTTAAGCCACTTTGTGACCATGTCTTCTGCAAAATCAACCTTTCAATCACTTAGCCTTTGCGACTTGATGCACCCTTTTACCCGTGGAAAGAGCATTCCTTTGAGTGTCTTTGACCAATTTTGCCACCTTGCATTGAGCATAGGAATGTTCCCCTCCCAGGAACTAGAGCATCTGTTTTTTCGACACTCATTCTTTCCACTGTACTATAGCATTATTTTATTCTTTTTCAAGCTTCATATAAAAGAACAGACAAAAAAAATTATATATTTCAAAAAGAGCAGGAACGGGACATTATTTCCATGTTTGATGGCAACTAGATTCATTTGTGTCTCCCTTGAACAAAGCACTCAAAAGTAAGTCTTTCCTCCATTGGGATGGGCTTTAGTTTGACTTAGGAGAGCCTTAACTTTGTTATTGAGTCAGTACTCCTCTGATTGGTTACCTCTTCCAATCATATGGAGAGTTTGCTTATGCCTCCTGCATGATGAACTTATACAAAGTTATCATATGTTGCCATGGAGTCAAAATTGAGTCGTGCTTTTGTTCAAGGGAAGTAAACCTGAGTCGGCCTCTCTACGGTGTCACTTGACCTATTTTTTAGATGGCCATCCCTAGTTGTTAGCGTCACGTTTGTTATCACATCAGCGATATTGGTCATTTGCTCGTGCCAATTTGAGAAGGTCTCCATTGACTTCTTGTTGGAGGATCTTACTCTTATCGACTACAACAAATTGCTCTAAGGGCATATCTAGAGCTGCACCCTGGCCCTATTTTCATTATTGATAGGTCACCTTGTGCTCAGCATCGATCAGTGTCATGGGTATTTGACTGAGTGGTTTCCTTTGTGTTTGACATCAGCTTTCATTATCACACATTGGGATTCGTGCAGTGCCTTGGTTTCCATTTGACCCTATTGGTGGATTCCTTGCCTCTGTGTCAGCTTTCATTATTGGTTGGTTCAGAGGGTTTCTATTGTGCGCTAGCCACATCTTGTGTACACTGGAAATGTGCCTCAGTTGGGTTACTACATCTTTGTTCATCTGATTCCTTCCACATTATTGACCTACGGGTTACACTCGCGCTATATTGATGAAGGATGCCTTAATGCCTTCCTTCTAGCAGATCTTTTCCCATCGACTTCGGCTCATTACTCTGGGAAATAGATCTAGAGTCCATTTGGCAGTACCTTAGGGTTTGTAGTCATCAATGGCAGATTCCTTCGCTATCGACAGTGGGAAAACATCATTGTCTCCTGATTGATAGATTCTTCCAAGTGTTTGACTACATCTCATTTATTCGCACTTGTTAGATTGTACTGGGTACCTTAACTCCCATCATCATTATCAGTGAGTAGCCTCGTGTTTGTTAACGGTATACATTAATGACTGGTAATCAAACGATTTATCACATGGTAAACTTTAGATCATTTATTCCCATTGTGTAGAAATGTACCACGGTGGTCGATGAAGACCTCGGGTTTGCATCAGCATTTCTTGGTTCACTTGTTAGTTGTTCCTGTTTCTGCTAGTTGACACCATCCACCTTATATATTGTAGTTCATTACAGAAATACCTTGTATGTTGGCACCCGAGTTGAGTGTAGTACCATTTATTCCATCATGTTCACTTGGTACTATTTGGATCAGTTTCTTGACTTTAGTGATCAGCTTCATACTTCAGCATCATTGATCAGCTCTTTATGTGTGATATTCAGACATGTACTTTCTTGATTATGATCATATGATCCATTATATATTTTCAATTCCTTTATACTTGAATGCATATTGGATCTGCTTGTTTACTTGAAATGTGGACATGCTTTACTATTTCTGAGCATGAGTATGCCCGCCTCAGACTGCAGTTTCTTTCTGATCTCTTTTGTAGGCTTGGCACGCTGAATTCTGGTGAACTCCTTCTCGGTCTCGGCATGATTCCTTCTATACACTTAATACATTTCGGCCATCATGTACCCCTTCTGAACTCATATATTAGGGGGCATCTGTTATAGCACCATTTACACTCTTTGTAGATTTGATGCTCTAATTATGGCCTAGGGCAACCCTTCCTTCCAGACTTGGTCCAAAATCTAAAAAACAGTGTTTTATTCCCTATACGCTACTTTTCCCTATGATAAAAGCATGTACACACCTATCAGCATATGCCCAACCCACGTACGTATGTTAAAACACTTAAAAAAAATAAATTTCCTTAATTTCAGGCGGAGTTCATGGGTTTTACATGTTACTCACCTCCTATTTCCCATGGCCCAACTATTTCCCAACTGAAAAAACTAATTTGGAGAAGTATAAATAAACCTCCATGGGAAGGCCTTAAGGGAGAAGATATGAGATATTGATATTATAGTGAGATTATCCTGATCGAGTCTAATGAAATCCTTGTGCCTCCTGCACTCCCCAAAGCTTCAAGAAACCCTTGTTTCCTTGTTGGAGATATCTTTCATCTTTCTTGAAGATATCCTTGTATTGGTGATGGAGGAAGATTGTTGAGGTCGGGAAAGGACAGATTTAGAGGATGGTTCCGCTTGGAGCTGGAGAAGGACTCAGGTCATATTTCTCCATTTTACTTGTAGCTAACTTCAATAAAGGAATGTTGTTCTGTTTCTGATATTAAATGTGTTTATGCATCTATTTATATTGTAATCTGTTTATGAATCTTACATTGATGCGTAATTGTCATTCATTTATATGATTTAAAGTTAATATCATGAACATGTTTTATATTTTTACTGTTGTATATGTTTCATTTGAATAACTTTCAGGTTTCGAAGATATCAAGAGAAGCTGAGGGTTTTCACCCTGCGAGATCTACTCAAACTTAGAAATTCCAGGTAAGGACACTCTTACACAGTTCAGTAGAATAAGCATTTAGGTTGATTGCTTGAGCATTTATTGTTCTAGTTTTCCCTCCGCTCTGTTGGGGTTCTCAACCCAAGACCCTAGGGTGGTATCACCCACAACATTACTTATTGTACCTTCTTCATCTATAGGAACCTATTCTATTTCATCATGCAATTCCTTCTCTAAAAGTTTATACATGTCATTACATGAAGATATTTTGGCGTCTTTAGTGAATATTGTTTCTAAGAACATGCATGTGTTAGGATTCTTCTTGTCCAAATCCTCAAGAGTTGGTTGGGGAGGATTTTAGACAGGAGGTTTCCATGCCTTTTTAGTTTGCTTGCTCGTGTTCCTAGTACTTGGAGATTTTTCAAAGTGAATTGTTTAAAAAACAGATGAAAACCAGAGTCATGGCACAATTTAGTGATCCAAAACTTATTCATAACTTTGAAAAAGAGTAATTATTATATATCAGATCGAAATGAATGCAATTAACTACTGAAAATTCATTACTGCATGTAGGGAGATATTGCAATAACCCACATATTGGCCTAATTTAAAATGAAAATACTTGCACGTATGTATGGAGGTGCTTTTACTAATCAAAATTTTAAGCATTAATCCTTTGACTAATCACCCAATAATTTCTAACTAGCCTTAATTCATGATGTAGGTTGATAGCCATATTGAAGTGATTTAGCATGAGGGATTCATGACAAGATGGAGATATGTTTATCATTTAAATAGAAAAAATTAACGTTAAAACATTTTGAGATTGAGCTTAGTTGTCAAATGTTGACGTTGCAAAATAATGTGTTGACACATTAATGTCCAAATGGTAACACATGGCATTATCTAATATGATCATGTGGGATGTAAATTCATGTGGAATCGCCAACCACATCACCGTGGGGGAATTCCCTAGATCGAAGTTATGTTTCGCCATTAAAAATGGCTAGGGTCTGTGAATTAATAGATGACAGGAGACGAAAAGTATTTAATTGCATTTGATGGAAAATTTTACATCCTGTTGTGGGACTATTCCGAAGACTTTAACTCCTAACAACTGGAAGGGTGAGGTGTGATTGATGTAAAAATAAAACAGGAAATTGTATTGTGATGTGACGGGAAATTGTCTTTCACATTATGGAGGTTTGTAAAGTGTGTTTGTTAAGTTCTCGACAAGCAAGAGATATAGAAATTTCCAACTATTTAACGGAACCTTTAGAACCTAGCCAAAAAAAAATCATTATTTTACAAAAGGGTTTGTGCATGAACTATGTACAATATGGAAAGACAATAAAATTTTAGAAGGAAGAAAACGAAGATAAGGATGTAAGGACAAGAAAAGGTAGGAAGTACAAAATAAAAGGGTCCCCATTTCATTATGGATATCAACAAAATGGGGAGTTGTTGTTTTACCACAACAAGGCATTGGGAAGTAAGATGATCAATTGGAGTAGAGAGATATTTTCACTTATGAATATCCAAGATACATGTATAGGTCAATTGTCTATGGAGTTAAGTAATTTCAAAGTAAAAAACATTAGAAGTCATTCACAACATATTTATACACAAGAATTCAATATATAAATTAGAGTCTAAGGTGGAATGTGCAGGGGATGATGGTTCAATAGAGACTTCATAATCAAATAGTCAATATTATATACAACTTATGGATCAAAATAATAACAAATATCAAAGTATGTTGCGTTAATATGTTATGAAATTAGTTATAATATTTTCATACCTTGCCTTGATTCTTTTTTTAGGAAACTTATTTGCTCGCAGCCTGTCTTGCCACGAATGTAACATTTACTTGTTTTGCTTGGACTGCTCTATTTCTTAAATGGAACTTTTTTACTGAAAGGAGACAGAGGCTTGGAGAACGTATTTTTCTTTCATTTTCCCAAATAGAATGAAAAGAAGGATAGGAAAAGATGTACGCTTTGGCTTTGGTTTAAAACAACCATAATCATAAGTTTCTATGAATTAGTTGTGGAGAGGTTGGTTGATGAATTTTGAATGGTTATTGAGTTATTTAGAAGCCTTGAACTTTATGTTGTGTCCAACAATTTTTTTTGTCTCTTGATGTAGACATTCAAGAGAGTAATCTTCAATTATTTTCTTTACAAGTTCAGGGATGATTCTTGGCCATGATGCAACATAGTATGTTTTAAATATAGTATTTTCTCCATCTCCATATATGTGTAACAATTCTTTCATCATGAATTTGCATTCATGCTTTAAGGAAAGTTCACATAATATTTTGGAAATAAATATATTAGCATCTTGGTATTTATCTTATTTGATGTCACCATAGAATTTTGTACTAGCAACCTTGACTAGGTTTGTTAGTGGCAATGAGTCTCCTAGTCCTACACCTCCCCTGGGGATAATGCCCCTATGTTCTTGGGATATTTGTGTCCATTAATGGGTTGAGTGGCCTGTGAATCCCCAATTTAGCCATGTACTTAACTCGCTGAAGGATAATTATTATTAGATAGGGCTCTTTGCCATGCTTCCCATGCATGTAGCACTTTCATGATTTATGTAGGGCATTTACAGTTGAAGTTAAAGATAGGGTCTGGGTCATTGAGACTTGAAATGGTGGGATTTTTTGTAATATTAGTAGGCTTTGGGGGAGGCCTTCGTATTTTAGAGGATGACGAAGTGAGAATATCAACGAACCAGTATCCCATATTTTATTTTTATGATCACTTTGATCATAATTTTTCTTTTTTATGACCCTGATATATGGGATTTGTTCTTTAATTTCCATCCACTTCTATTGATATGCATATACAATACTTTTTCATTTGGTCACGTGGGATTGTTTATTTATGAATTCTAAGTAGTCCACTTCATTGTCCATATCTTCTTGAATATTTACAACTTTAAGGACTAGGTTAGTAGATCTTGATTTTTTTGTCCATTTTTTGTCAAGGCTATGCTCATCATATATGTACACAAAGGGAGGAGGTGAAGGAGGTATCACATGGTATTTTATCTCATCAATAACTTTTTCTATTTGGATAATGCAAGAAAAACAAGTTGTGACCATGGTATCTTCACTAGATGATCCTGATTTACCTTTTTGCATTCCTTCATGAATTGTAGATATATGTGATTTCATTGTTAATATATCTCTAGATAAATCATCGACATTTTGATGCAGAAAATATAATTGGTATTTAAAATAATTCAATTTCTTTTTCTCCATTGAGATATCTTCCTCTTGTTTCTTTTTATAGGAAAGGAAATGCATCTCAGCTACCATGTTCTGGTAAAACATGGTGACATGACTATTATTAGAGGCAATCCTCTTTTAAAAATCTTCCTAAGGTTCATACTAGACTCCTTTTCTCTTAGGAATGATGGTCAAATAATTTTTACTACTGGGTTAGTAGACTATATATAATATTTATAGTCACAAAGGGATGTGCTAGTTGATTTAGAGCTAGTAATTTTTCCTTTCTCATTTGTGGAATAACCTTGGTGGTGTTTTTATTGATCCCTTCTTATGTCAAGGATTCGTTGTCCACTTTTTTGTAGTTTATTGCACTTCCTTGATGATCACACCTTTATGCAACAATTTTTTTTATTAGTTTAGAGGAGGATGGATTGATTGTAGAGATTGATCTTGATAATATTATAACTTCCTGCCTAGATTTCAATGTTCCAATAGTTATTCTCTTGGGTTCTTTAGGAATGTTACTAATTTCCAGACTTTTATATTCTTGATTCCATTTAGGTGGTAGTGTACTTGGTGTAAATGTATGGATTATGAGATGCATATTTCCTTCTACCACCATGGCTTCATTTGTGCATTGGGAACCTAATCAAAGGAGGCAATGTAATGGTATGGGTTTCCCCCTTGTGGGGTTTTTCCCTGGTCTCTAACCTAATACAAGTTTCTCTATTTGTGTATGATTTTCTTCTTGTTGTTCCTTTATGTTTTGTTGCATCCTTATTGTTCTTTCTACATAATTGCTAATGATGTTATGATGTTGTGGGGTGAATTCAATGTGTAAAATATGTAATGTAATTATCTAAATCAAAGAACAATATAGCACTAAGAAAAATTAACATGGTATCAGAGTTGGGCTGAATAAAATTCATTGAGATCACCCCTGTGAAGACACCATTGATGGAAGCAAGTGAAGATGGCGAAAACCTAAAAGAATGCTAGGGTTTGAAGGAAACCCTAGACAACCTAGTTAGTAAGGTTTGGTGGATAACATGAGGTTAGGGTTTGGAAGAAACCCGCAAGTGTGAAAGACCTGGATATGATAAAGGCTTGAGTTCTACAAACCCTACCATGATTAGTAAGTAGTTATTTCAGCACCTGTGACAGATTCATTGTAACCCTAAATGTGATAGTCTCAATTGGGCCTTGCTGCCGATTAAGTCGGTTGAAAATATTGAAGGAAACATTGACCTATGGATGATGAATAGTAATGACCCTTGAAGGCTGGTTCAAGAGGGAGTTGATCACCTCTCGCTAAATATAAGCACCTTCTAAACTTATGTTATCTCTTTATGACACTGCTCTTATTTAGATTTATTGTTTTTCTTATCCTTCTTGCATGAATATTTGAATAATTATAACTTTTTAATGAAGATATGATAAGAATATCCTTCTTTAGTATCATCTAGATGCTAAATGGTATAGGAAAAGAGAGCCAATGCAAGAAGAGAAGAGCTGGTGCAGGATAGAGAAAGCTAGAACATGAAAAGGAACTTGATGCAAGTTTATTTTGGGAGCTAATGAAAAATATTATGGGCATATGAAAGATGACATTATGTATATGCTACAAATTGCTAAGGTATCTAAATATTATGAGGTATGTATGTTACAATGTTATTTTTTGATTTAGTTGCAACACTGGGATGGCAAGGTGAGCCTTGAGGTAAGACAAATAATATTACCTTCAGAAAGTTTTCTTTCATATAGTAATCTTGAGTAATGCATGCCAGTCATATACTTATGTGAGTAAGCTTAATTCCCAATACATGTAATATACTAATGCACTTTATAAGTTTAAATCTCCTTGATATTTGGTCTTGAATTTAATATATGGTAACTTGATATAATAGTACTTTTGATCAGTATGGTAGCCCTGATGGAAACAATATGGTTTTAATATTGATACTCATGATCTACTGACTATCTTCTTTTTTATCTTCATAAGGCTTAAATAAACTGTAACTGTTAATATGACTTAATGGATGCCCTAATTTGATAATGTTAGGACTCTAATGGAAATGATTGTATAATGTGATTGTATGAAATTAAATTTTGATGATTGATGGATAACAAATATATGTATGACACTAAAGCCAAATGGGATAGTTGATGATGAATTGTCATGACAATATTATATATATATAATTGATATAGATTGACTCTGTGATCTAATATATGATAGTTTTGTATAAATTAATATGGTTATATCTTGATGCATGAAAGTTATATAATAGATAGTTTGAAGTCTTGATTGAAGAGACTTCCCATTCAGAGGGAGAGACCATTGATGAGATCCCAACACCTATTATTATTTGCAAAGTTGGGGCTACCTCATAATTTCTAAAATGGTGAATGAGACCCGTGATTGCATATTGAAACAATTCTTTTGAACTTATATTGATGAACATTTGATGTTGTTAAAAATATGTATTTGTTAACAAATTTTATGTGCTAATAGTTCATTGATGATAGGATTGGTTTACCCAAGCAGTTTCATCATCCACGTCTCGTGTAGAAGTGTAGTAGAGGAATTCCTTGTTAGACAAATTTTATGTGCTAATAGTTCATTGATGATAGGATTGGTTTACCCAAGCAGTTTCATCATCCACGTCTCATGTAGAAGTGTAGTAGAGGAATTCCTTGTTAGAGGAAGTGTATTGTCAAAAACATGCCATGTTGGATTGCATTGATGGATTATTGTTGCTATAGGATCAATTCATAAATCTTGTGGCTCGCATTCTCAGTTCTAGATCACACTATTTATGTGGCTCTGTAATCCGTAAACAAAATATTGCACTAATCTAAGGATGCTCTATAATAGCACACATTGAAGATCACATTTCCTGAGGAACCCTCACATTTATCTAAGACACATAAAAATTACAGTGGTCGGTCCTATCTATGTTTCAAATTTAAATTATGGTTTTGTAGCTCGTATTACTCAAATCATGGCTCTTTCTATTAAATTATGGATTGTTACATAACTCTGAAGCTCCCATTAAGTTTACTCTATAAACTCACATTTAATTGTGATTGTATTTTGTGGCACAATATTCTTTAAGACACATATACAATTTTCAGGCTCACATATTTAACAGTGGATCATCCTCTAAGACTTGCAATTACAAAATTGGTTCGATTTGAATTCGCTAAGGATTGTATTTGATGTTCTATGATATATTTGGCATGTTTCCCTTTTCAATTGCAACAATGGCTCATGCATCTCATGGCTTAAAATAGTAGATCACATCTCTTGTGGCTCGCAATCAATACTTTGTGATTCACATTAATTTTTTGTGGCACCACAATATAGCTCACATTTGTCACTATGATAAAATACTTTGGCTTGCATGTGGTGTCTCGATGTGGTATTATATTTTAGTGACTTGAATTTTTCAGGATTTCCATTATTTCTTGTGGCTCACCTCATAGTGGAATCGTTATCTTTCAACATGACATCACATCTACAAGATCATCATCAGTAGTATTGACTCTATAACATGACCATAGTGGCATCATATATGTGGCATCACTCTGTGGCACTCTTACATTACAGATATCGCACTGCAATGTGACAATGATGTTGGCTTTATGGCTAACCTGCTTGAAAAAGATTTCCTTGATGTCATCATAGTGATAATATGACGGTTATGGAACTAATGTAGATATTGGGAATATTGGTATAGAGGATATGAAAAGAAAATGGCAGTTCACTTACAAATGAATGACAAATGTGAAGTTTGGGAAAGTATACTGACCCCTATGAAGAAGAGTCACGTACATACACAGGACCTGTGAGCAAAAGAAGTGTACATAATCTGAAACATGGAAATCTCAATACCAGGGGTCATTAACATTGTAATTGCCCATATTAATTATGTTGACAATGTTTATTTGATCCCATCAACGAATACTAATGACATTACCAAAGGAATTTCTTATGGTATTAGCTAAGGAAAAACATATATAACGAGGTGGATAAGAAGGTGCTAGGTGTGAAAGTAATGGATTATTTTTGTGTGATCTAATATGGAATAGGTGTGCATCAGGGAGCAAGGAGAAGTCTAAGATCTGAAAGTTATGAAGATATGTGGAAATATATGCTTGATTGATTTGTTTGTTTAAAATGTTTAAGTAGTTAACAATGATAGATATATGGTTATAGTGATGTTCTGATCTAAATGTGTTTTCAGAAATCTGTAGTTTTGACAGTGAAGTATGTGGAATGTGAGTTGAGTTTGCAGTGAAGGTTTGATTTAGTAATTTAAGTTTTGTATGTTGGTTGCTTTTGGATACTCGCGTACATACATAGATATGTTTCTTTTTAATCACGTGTATATTTTGAGATATGTTTTTCAATACATTGAAATATATACGCTAGTGTTGCACATGATAAGAGAATATATAAGAAGGTCTTTTTAATAACAATCTCATATATATTTTGAGTTATATCTAGTCAGGGTTTGTAGTGTTGCTTGATGATGACAACTTATGAGTTATGTTATATTTGTTATTGTCTTTCAATGATGTTGTAACACCCTCCTCCCACATCTACCCAAGTAACCAACCAACCAGGGTAAACATAGACGAGAGGCTACTATGATGTGATTCAACCTCCTATGTGACCTCAAGGAAGTGGAATCGACAAAAACACAACATACATAACTTCCACACTAGCATGAGGAATCTCAGGAACCATCCCAACCTTTTCGACAACTAGACCCTGGGTCCCAATGAGTTTTTAGACCAATTAACCCCCAGACTCACCCATTATATGGGCATGCCTATGTCTAGAGGGCTCTGGACACTCCCACAAAATGGCATGCCAATGTCTAGGGACTATTTTGCTAAGTGTTGTGCAAGTGTCCTCAGGATTTGAGCCACTTTTTCAGGCCCAAAGCCCAGGTCACTACCCAGAATTAAATGACACATTTAAAATAGAAAGATAACAAGGTAATGATGATACATATGCAATTACTTGAACAACGGCTTGACTGGACCCATACTAACCATGACAGACATTTCGTCAAACATATCACAAAAATGTAATCTATAGGTGTAAACAACATATTTAAGCATAGGGTTCTCATACTTATCTGAGAATCGTTAAGAAGCATTGTTACCTTATATCATTAGTTGCATTATCATTTATTAGGTCATAAATACATTGTTCATTCATTTACAAATCAAAAAATGAGGAAATCCATGCATCATCACTGTCATAATACATGCTTATAACCATCTTAATAGCAACAGAAATATCAAGGATACATCAGCCATAGAATCCACACATAAACCAATACATTTATACATAAGATATCAAGCAAATAACCTCTTATTAATGAATGCAAAAGCCAACCCATTGTGGGACTAACACGTTCCACCTGACCATAGATTGGCTAAGCAAGATCTCTCTTCAACCAATCACCCCCATGCCATATTCCAAGCATGAATGTGGGACTCAAATCAAAATAACCAACCAGGGCATCCCGAAGCTAAGCCACCTCACCCTCATCAATAAACCTGGCTTTACCTCAATCCACACCGGATCACTAGGACGAAACAATAAACATGTAATAACAAGATTTACCATGATCTCTACCAGATCACTTGGCCAAAAAAAACATGAATTCCACCAGATTTCTCCACCTACACCATGAGGAATTTTCCTGTCTCCTAGTCTCTCAGGCTTTATCGCAATCCACACCGGATCACTAGGCCCTAAACCGAGACCCACTCTCCAAGCTTTACCGCATTTCCATCCTGGGATTACTAGGCCTAATGGAGAGCACCGACCTCTAGGCCTTACCATATATCCCTTTATTCACTGGTCGAGGATTCCTAGGCTGACCAAGGCACATAATGCCTAGCTTTACCACAACTCACAGTCCAGTTCAGGGGTCACTAGGCTAGTGGCTTTATCGTAATCCACAGTCTAATTCATGGATCACTAGGCCATTTGTTCTTTCTTTTAGAGATCCACCTCACTCAACTTCAAATCCATCTAGAAATCCAGCTCAACCAAAACATGAGAACCCCATCACACCATGGTTATGAAAATGGAAAGGTTAGGATGAAAACACTTGAGAACCCCATCACACTATGGTTATCCGGAAATGGAAAGGTTAGGATGAAAACACTGTCACACCTGGAAAAACCCATGCCATAACATCAAATAACCACATGCAATACCATGCATGCCAAATCTAGCAAGAAAAACACACATGCAAATCGATACCTGCAAAGAATCATGTTCTAGTTGCTTGGTCCTGCTCTTCCTTGCTTGCTCGTTCCTTCCTCTTGCCTCCTTTTCCTTTCTTGATCCCATGCAAACCTGAGCAAAGAGCCTACCAATTGATCCTCGGAAGATTTTTTATCAATGAGGCCTCTATTTTCTTCATTTTCCATTATTTTCATTAAATTTCCTTCTCACAAGCAACCTGTGAACTTTCACATTCCTTTTATCCTATTTTCCATTATTTTCATAAATAAATGTGCCAAAAATGTCACTTTACGTTTCCAAAGCCTTTTCTATTTCCTTTTCCAATATCCTTAGCCATAACAACTGAATAAACACCCACACTAAGATGTTGTGCCCAACATTTCGCTTGGAACACGTGTTTCATGACCATGGTCTTATATTTTATATTTACATGGATTTTTAACCATGGTTGTTACAGAACCCTCCCCCTTAGGGGAACATCATCCTCGGTGTTCAATCACACCTATACCTCAGCAAAAACCCTAAAAAGAAAACATACTGCCCATGGAGCTTTATAACACAGCTTGTTGCAGTATTTACAATGGCCATATGCTAACACATGCCAAACATATCATTTACTGGAGCTTTATAACACAAATCATTACAGTATTTACAATAATAACCACATATACACACATACACATTTGCTTCCCCAGCAAATAATCATATTGTCTATGGAGTTTTATAAATCCAGCTCAATACAATATTTATAATGACATACACATATGCACATTTTCTCATCTAGCAAATAAAAGGATATGATTCATGCATCCGCAATAAGGGAATCCAGAGGCTCACACCTCCACCCTCAGAGTAATAAAAGGATTCACCTCCTTCCCAGGAAGTCTAGAATCTAGTGCAAGGTCAAATCTACATCCAATGTCCAATGTTATAATCCTACGCCACTTGTCCTTTCAGTGAACAATTACCAGCTCATTGTTCTGTTGAAGCATCGAAATTCGTTGCAACAACATGGGGGATGACCACCCGCTCTGGACCTTAAAGCAACTCCTTTTCTGTTTAGAATGGTGGTTCTGACTAGTTCAACTAGGTCCATTTACCTTCTCTCAATCTCCAAAATGGCTTACAAATGACTTTCATCCACCAATGGAGAAGAGACATCAAATCAACCCTCTTGTTGATCAGGCAAGAAAGTGATCCTTAAGCTGATCTAGGGCTCATCCAAGCCACAACTAAAGTTTGAAGAGGACTTTTAGAAATATAGAATTAACCTAAATGCAAAATTATTCTAAAATTCAAGCAAAAAGAACTAAATCCTAATCCTATCTCAATTAGGCAGATATAAATCTAACTCAACCGAGAGAAAGATATTTAAATGATTGGGATTTAAATATGTCTGGCTTATAATGAATATAAAGCTAATGAAGTAGTTCAATTCACTGATATTATGAATACCATGTCACGTTCTATTAAAAGACCTCTTGACTGAAATTATCAACCAACCAAATTTAGGAAGAAGTTCACAAAAATGATATTGATTGTTAATTAATAATTCGAATAATTAAACAATAATATGAAGAAGAAGTTCACAACATATTACTATTTGTTAAACCAATATTAAAAGAAAGATTTTTGAGTAAATAGTTACTCAGAAAACAGAATTCAACCCATAAGAGCATAGATAAATAATAACATATGATTGAGACAAATTACTTATACCGACAAAAGTGCACAAATATGAATAAAATGACATATTCCTGCCATCATAAAATGAAACTAGTATTTAAAACAGTAATATTAGAAATACCAATTTATTGAATCCATTTCTCTGGCTCTGGTCTCCAACAGTCCTTTACATTGCTTGAATTTTTTATGCTACAACAAGAGCTACAGAAGTGCAAACTCTGCCCATCATACATAATTCAGAATGCAAAAGAAAAATACTCAATAATCCTCATATCTAAGATTTTTACTCCTTCCACCTATAACTCTAAATCCTTATTACATAAGTGTTTTTATAATTCTATAATTTCAGAGCAGAGAAACCCTTTTTACATTCTACAATCTAGTATTTATAATATTTACAAAAGAATTTAGAACATGAAAATTTGTTGAAGAATAAATTTGTTTAGTCAATTTTCATTGGCTAAAAATTCCATTCTTCTATCGCTGGAGCCTTCTCATTGATTGATATTCTTTTCTTATCATTTCTTCAATTGTTTTCCCGTAATTTCAAATCAAAATAAAATTAAAATGTAAAAATAAATTCAAAATGCCAAATCTGGAAATTAAACAAATCTAATCAAATTCAATTAAATAAATAATTGAAAAAGAAATATAAGCTTTCTAATGAGGCCTATAATGATTTAATTGGCCAAAGATATCATTGACGAATGGATTTGCATTCAGAAGAGGCATTGGCAAATGAAAATGCAGAAAATAAAACTCAGGAAAATTAGCTTTATTCAAAATTCGAAGCTTGATATTCTGTTGGATTTTAGACATAAATAAATGATCAAATATGTTAATGAAACCTCCACCAAAATGATCTCCATGATTTTATCTTTCCAATGAGTCATCCTGGTTCTCATTTGGCCAAGTAAAACTCAACCTATGAGTCTCCAAAATTGATGAGTCAAAACTACCAAAATTCTAGAATTTTAATTACCTAGGTTAAAAATCATAATTTTTTGAATAAAATATAAATCTAAATTAAATTATAATTAATAATCTAAATTAATATTAATTAATTTATCTACATTAATAATTAATTAAATTAATTATTAACATAATTAAATTAATTAAAACATTTAATTTGATGATTAATTAAAATACTATTATATTAATATTATATGATATTAAATAAAATTACAATTAACATATAAATATTATAATATTAATAAACAATATTATATTACTAAAATTATTTCATATCAAAATATAAAATTAATACAATCAAGAGTAAATTTCGTGAAGTGTTAATGAAGTCGTGGAGTTATAAGGAGGGTGAGGGCAACGGGAAAATGGAGAGATGAGTGGACAGTGAAGTGGGGGTGGATATTATGGCGACGGGAGTTATAAGGTGTTGAAAAATTTTGTGTTAAAAATTTTAACTCTCCATAAAGCAAATTGGATTGTAAATTCCAAAAATTTTAGTTTTTTAAAATGAGCGTTTTGGTTTTTTGCGATATGGCATATGTGATATATCGCAATTATAATATCGCGTCGCAATTTTTTATCGCATTTTTTGAATCGCAATTTTTGGAAGGAAGGGAGAGATATGAAGTAGAGTCCACGTAGAATTAATAACTCTACAAATTGAACTATAGCCACTTTTCAATTTTGAGAATACGGTTTTGGCAATTTGTTTTAAAATAATAAATTGAAGTAAATTACCAAGATTCTGAAACATGATTTCATCCATTGTATGATTTTGCTAGGTTATTTTGTAAGACTGCTAGTGAAAAAAAATGAAAAATTAATAAAAGTTAACTAAAAGTCAATTTTATATAATGAATGACTATTGAACTTAATTAGTTACAAAAAGTTGAAATATTGTACATTTATTTACATTTTTAGTCTAGGCGAGAAAACGATCAAACTTCAAAACAGTGTCATTTACAAACCGGTTGACCAAATGAGTCGAAACAAGTATCGATGGAAAGCTTGTGAAAAGTCGAATTCAATGAAACAATCAAAACATAAATCTGACAAAAGTAGAAAAAATGCAAAAATTCTTAATGAAAATTATAAAAGGTGTTTTGTCAAAAATTAATGGTAAGGGTCCCCATTATTTGAAGTAATGGGAGTTGTTGGGTTTTCCCTACAACAATGGCGACACACTGGGAAGAACCAATTATCTCTAGTTAAAGATAATGAACTTTAATTTACCCAAAGGTTAAAAATAATAGAGTTCACAAAATCGTCTAACTGTAAACTATTTCCTTAGGTCCCACATAAATAGATTAAGCAATATGATTTTGTAAAGATGAGTACTCAAAGAAGACTAAAGTAAAAGTCATGAATCCAAATTTGGGAAAATTTATTTTAAAACTACTTCTTATGAAAAATAGAAGAAGGTACAGATAGAAACTTTTGATAAAGCATATATCCATTTTATAATTATCTCTGACATCGCTTTGCTGCCAGCGAGCCTGAATAGTACCCTGGTGAACTTGTCTTTTATGCCATACAAGCCTAGTCCTATGATGAAGGAAAAATTGCACAGAGGCAATCTCCCTTTCATTTACAAATTTTTGATCGTGGACCTGTGGGTTAAGGGCTCACAATTCTATCGGAAGCGTTTGATTGGCGCTTTTGCCTTAAAAACCGGGACAACACAAATTATCAAAATACACTGGAAACTCGCAATCGAATGTCGATTCCACTTGGCGCATCAAGACCGGACTTCAAAAGAATTAAATATGTGTCCATAAACTCTCAAGTCTGCTCTCTTCACCTAAACTCTATCGGCTTCAATCTTCATCGTCCATCACATTCTCCGATCCAACGGCTCATGCTTTATCACGTTCTCGCTCATCGCAATATCGCAAATCTAGCCCATCGTAATATCACAATCTCACCTCATCGCATATCGCAGTTTTCCACCATCTACTAGCACTTGACTTCTGTGAAATGTGATTTGCAATTAAATCTCAACTATCGATCTGGCTCTCGATCCTATGGTTGTCGCATCGTTGCACATCGCAAGACTTATGCCCAAGGTTAATTCCTCCCATTGGAATATTGCGATGCGAGATTTAACAATGATCCTCCACCGTTGATCTAATCACTCGATCCAATGATCAGAAATGATTTCGCACATCGTCATCACAAATCACCTAAGACTGCTTCACTCACTCCTGAGATATATTGTGATGCGATTTGAATTATCCTGTTCTCTGTGACTTAATCTTGTCCGTTAATCATAAAGATCTGACGGCTTCTGTGCATTACTCCGTCTATTACTTCTTTGACTTGATCTTGTTCGCTATTTATGGAATTTGCGTTAAAACACAGTTCCTTTGCCATACTCTACATTAACACTGTCATCACTTCATATGACAGTTAACTATGATATATTTGGATCACCATCGATCCTTACAATGATCGATGGTTGATCAATAATCTGGTAACACGAGATTTAACTCTATCATATAAATGATAAGTAAACATTACTTAGACACAGAAATCCACATAACACACATATATTCATTATATAGAATTAGATTACAATCTAAGGCATTTCAGCCTTAGTCACACTTTCCCTTCTCGACTACATTGAATCTATACTCTGGTTACACAAATTTCTATCTATTGCTCTATATCCCTATGTCCCTCTATTGAAAATGCAGGTTCATCATTTATAAAAAAAACATTGGATCGGATCACTGGAAGGATCCGACCAAATCCTCTCCATGATTTCCTTTCACAAATCACTCAACAACCCCTAAATCTCTCTATATGCATACATATGGCAGATTACATTAAATAAGTCTTCTAGATACTTTATCCATTCCATCAATTAGCTCGTTTTTAACAGAATTTGTCCCCTATTTTGCTCGTTTGTCCACGTCTCCTCCTTTCTCCACTTTGGATTCCTCCTTTAATGAAGAGTGCTCGGATGCTTCTGCATCATCCCACTTCCAGCGAGCGTTCATAGCACCGACGGGTTTACTTGTATTTCACATGCTTCCTCTTTAATCACTCTTTTGATAAGCGCATTTACAAGCTTGTAATTTATGATGTATTTGAGTGAAAGAGGCGGGATGGTAATAAAGATTTATGTTTAATGAACATAATACTTTCATAATTTTTGCTCCAAATTATTTCCCTACAACTATCAATCAAAAGCTTTTATGTGGAGGGGTGGAAGGGATTCATTGTGTTAAACTCAAATCAATTTTTTCCTTGAAAAAATAAACTCAACCACCTAGAAAGGATGTGTATTCCTCCAAGAAAAAAGATATAAAGTAAGAGAAATTATGATTCCATAAGGATATGCCTTTAATGATAAATGAAATTCATTGATATAGGCAGAGTTAAGATTTACCCCTGTATTTCAACCGTTGTTGAATAACAAAGGTCCTTACACATATATCATGACAAAGTCGCCAAAATCAAAACACAACTGAAAACAAAAGGAAAAGAATTCCTAAGCTAAAGCAAGAAAAGAAATCAACAATAAAAAATAAAAATAAAGAAAATGAAAAGTGAAAGAAAAATCCAAATTTTTAAAAGATAAACTTCAACAAGACAGTTTATACCAATGTCTCAACGAGACGAAGTAAAAGAAAATAATCATATGAATGTTCCTTCCTTTGTTGAGATTTAGATAACTTTTATCTTGCAGAGTTATAAGCATTATGGCTTTCGATAGCAGTGATGATAGATAATATATTAAATGAGAAGTCTCTTTCTGCTGAAAATTTTCTTGTTTCGAAGAAAACCCTGCAAAAAGCATCTTAATCATTTTTGAATAAAAGCAATGCTTAAGGAAACAGTTAAAGGTTTAGAAACTCCCCAGTTTAGCTAATTCAATGAGGATCATTATTGCTTCTTTCAAGAATCTCAAAGAAAACTAAACAAAAGAGAATGAACTTCAACACTGATTTGGTAGAGGTGCAATAGGTTCATGAAGACCTACAAAAACAAAGTTCAAGATCAGCAAAAATTAAAAACGAAACTAAAAACAAAAGTAAAGTAATGAGAATGGGTACATGAAACTTACCATTAGAGAATTACATTTAATCTTACCTGAAAGATATGATTTTCTCCAATACTAGCTAACTTCTTATTTTAATTAGAATCAAAAGCATGAAGAAGTTGAACTAACTGAAATCTTATTAACCCAAAATCATCATTTATTAAATCTATACAAAACGAGCAATAAACTAGAATAATGTAATGCTTCACATTCAAGGAATCAAAAATGAACTGAATTCATCAGAGATGAGAATGAAATGATGTTTTTTAATGAATCGTAATGATGAATGTTCTCATAATATTATAAGTTTCATATCAACTCCATGATTTTCATAAATATTTCAGAATTAAGACTAAATCCAAGATAATGAAATACATATGTGTAGATGGAGAGGTATTTAATTTTATATATTAAATATAGAGTGATATATCTAAAACTCAAATATAAGAGAAATAAAAATGATTTAACCATGTTGCAATTTTGTTATCAATTGCTTCATTACCATGGTGGTTGCCCAAGAGTGCTTTAAAATCTTTTATACAACACAACGTCTTATCAAATTTTTTGCATCACAAGTTTTTCTGTCATGCATAACTTCAAACTGCGAGATTCACCTTTGTCGATATGCGATTGAATGTTATATAATAGTTAAAAGTTATTGGCAGAGAGGCATATATCAGAGTTTATCACATCGGAGGATATCAAGACAATATGTTATATAAGTGTTGCGATGGCAAGATTATGATATGAACATATGTAATGAGAAATTGTGATGTCACAATAGCTATGTGAATATGTGATGTGATAGAGTGATCGCAATATCAGAGAATCAAATATAGGAGTTGTTAAAAGGACACGCCAATATTATTTTGCGATTGCGGGGATGCGATAGATGACGTGGCTCACTGGTGGGACCGACTTTGAAGTATATAATAAATTGTCAATCAGAAGATTTTGAATACGGGATGTAATATCGTTGATACGCCGATGTGCGATGAAAAATGGATGCAATAGTTTTATTAAATGGATTCAATCTCTTATCAAATCCAGGATATCAGAACTTCTAAATGTATGTCTCAATTGAAATTGTGATTTTATGATCGGATGTGATATCTTTTAGAACTGAATTTAAATGCCATGTCGAGTCCATGATATCAGAACTTTTAAAACATGTGCTTCAACTAAAATTATGATTTTATGAACGGACGCAATATCGTTCAAAAATGAATTTAAATGTGGTATCAGGTCCAGGATTGTGTGAAAATCGCAATACTTAAATTGATGCTTTATATGAAATGTCTCGACATTGGGATGCTTTGATAATGCTACACAACAATCTGTCAAGATTGGGATGTTTTAAAGTATCCAATTTACATGGAAGTGTCCAACTCAATTTTTTATTTCTATAAAAACTCCATTCAATAATTTAATTAACCATCGAATTATTTGATCAAAGGAAGATGTTATCACGACTTTCTCATGAGGAGAGTTGTGATATTATAATGATCCAACATGAATTTTCCGATAATGTATTTAAAAGTCTAAACGAAATTCTAATGAAATATATAAGGAAAATTAATAAATCCTCAAATTATGACAAAACGACTAATACTTCCTTGAGCATGCTGCAGATTTAAAATAGTTTCCTACTTGTTTCAAGTCTCCAAAATCAAAGCAATGAAGACCTGCAAAAATAAACAGAACATAAATAGGTAATTAATTATGAAAAAGAAAATAAAACAATAGATGAAGATGAACATTTTAAAATGCATACCTAGAAGAAAAATTACTGCAAATTTACCTCAAGAATCTTCAATTTCTCCCATGTATTTTTCAAAATTCCCATATGTTCAAGGTCATCTATTTATTTAATCTAAAATGCAAAGTAATGAACTTTCATATTACATCCACCTCCAATTTACATCGGAAGACAAGAGTGGTGAAACTGAGCTCTTTTTCAGACATACTCATGAATCAAGGATTGTCAAGCTATAGCAAATTCTTGGAATTTCTTAATGTATGATCATCGTGATAATTTTTTTCCAAAACGAGACAATCAAGTGCTTTTCATAAATATGTATGATCTAAGAGCTTCTAAAATATTCTAAGTTATTTTTCTGAAAATGAAAGGGAATGCCCATAAGAAGTCAGACTCATTACTTGCTTTATTGAAATCTAAAATAATGAAATAGGTGCTAACAGAAAAGAAATCTAATCTAAATTAATCTATTCCTAATTCTAACTTAATGAAGGAAACATGACTAGGTATATTCATACTTCCAATGTGACCATGTAAGCATTTTAATTCCTACATGTATGTACAAATCAATTATTAGTAACAAAAATACAAATAAAATTAAACTAAAGAAAATAAATATGAATTTAAAATGTATAGTTATTGTTAGCAGTTTATTTATAATTACCTTCTCTTGAAATTTCCTTTCGAATTGGATCATAGAAACCTTGATGAATTTCTATTAATAATTGG
This sequence comes from Pinus taeda, assembly GCA_000404065.3. Classification (NCBI taxonomy): domain Eukaryota; kingdom Viridiplantae; phylum Streptophyta; class Pinopsida; order Pinales; family Pinaceae; genus Pinus; species Pinus taeda. The sequence continues at coordinate 48,597 of APFE030182158.1, forward strand.
AAGGGATTCAAAAGAGGGGATGACAGGCCAAATCATGAGAATGAGCTTTTAGATACAATGGCTTGCATAAAAATTTTAGTGTTATGTACAAGTATTAAACTATTAACACTCTTCCATGAAGGAAAACTTTCCAAATATTTTTCAAAGGGGTCTACGAAATATGGATGGAAATCTGTTAAATACAATGGAAGATTATTAATCAAATCAAATTGCTAGTCATATTGTGAAAATATATGCTCTTGTTGACACTGCCTTTGAGAAGGTAGAAGTAATCGATAAGAAATGAACATTAGTTTAAATTGGAAGATAAATAACTCTTGATGTTCACTATTAGAATGTGAAACTTCATTTTCCCATTCAGGCAATGCATCAATTGAGTGTTGAATACTTATTTGTTCTATATGCCAAAGCAAAGTATCTAAACATTGAAAATGAAAAACATAAAACAAATCTAAATTTAAACAAAATAAGTGAAGAAAAAATAGTAAAATGAAATCATAGTTTACACTAGTGTTACAATTATTGTTACAACACAACTGGGACCGACTTAAAACAATTTATTTTTCACAAGACTTGGTCAGAATAATAGAATTTGAATGATCGCTAATACCAACTTGTGAATTAGAAAAAGAATCATGACTATGAATAGGAATGAGATCTTGATAGTCATATAAATCATAGATTGGAATGCTTTCTCGAATGCTAAAATCATTAGTATGATTAATTAGTTGAAAATGAGAACTATTTGAAATAATTTCTGAATTAGAGTGATTTTCATGTTCACATGTAATCCGACTTTGATCATGAGGATTCAATTGAGAATGAGACAAATCAATATCCTCAATGTCAAAGTAACTATCATAAATGACCTTATGCCATTCATTAAAATTCCCTTCAATCTCATTTGATGTATCAAAACAAGAAGGAATATGAAACACATGTCCATTAATGACAAAAGAATGATCAATAATTAATTCTCTATCTTGATAAAAATTAATTGACAATTCATTAAGATTAGCCTCTCTGTTTTCTGAAATATCATTGATGTTAAGAGGGGATAAATTGCAATCAACAAAAATATCAGGATAAAAGGAAAAATGAGAATCAAAAGCAATGGATTTACAAATGTCTCTATTTATGAACTCTTGTGCATTCTTCTCATTTTAAATTTCATATTTGAGCTCATTCATTTGTGTACTTATGCTTTCTTGAAGATTGTTGTTTTGTTGTTCTGAATTTGGCAATTTCTCACCGTAAAAGAATTCAAAAATTTGTACAACAGGCTGTGTATTATTGGAAACTTCGATTGTTGCTTGTACTTGTTGATTTATGTTCTAACTTTTTGAAATTAATGTAGATTTCAAAGTTGTATCTTCTTCAAGATTATTGCTAGTATCTTCTTGCACTTGAATAGTAAAATTCTCCAAGCTTTGTGATTGATATTCGCTGACATGTGAATATGCATCCTGATCATTATCAATACTGTAGGAAGTGTGCACTAAATGAAGAAATTGATCGTACATAATAGAGGCCACTTCATCATCATTTGTTTGCACCTTCATATTGGAATTTTCAATTGTTTTAATGTAATTGGAAGGAGTTTGAGCAGAGCTTGAAATACTTTCACATGGATTGTGAATGTGAGGAAGAGAGAAAATATGTTCATAGCAATCTAATAATTCCTCATCTGTAGGTTTTTCTTCAATTTTAAATTTCCAACAATTTAAACGAAACCTAATGGTAAAATCAATCAAAGATTCATTTTCGAATCTTTGTAAATCTTCAAAATCGTCACATACATGTTCGTAGTTACAGTCGTCAAAATTTACAAAAGAACATTGTAACAAATTGATCCGACTAATGAATTGAGGCAACTAGAAGAGTTCGACACCAGTTTCTGGTTTTGTCACAAATGTGAGAGTAAAAAATATGCATAAAATGCCTTCATCAATTCCTTGAAAATCATAGTTTGAAATTTTTTGAATAAATTGAAAGGCATGATTAAAAGCAGAAGAATTTCTCTTAACAATAAACTTTACCTGAGACAAGAATCTTACCACTTCGGGTGGAGTATTGGAAGATACACGTCCATGGATACAACTCCAAATTGGAAGTTTAAAAGGAGCCATTGTAAAAAAAATACAATGTTGGAATACAAAGACTCCAATTGACAACAAGTTTTAGGCCCTCCTTCTAGCTCTAAAATGTTGAAGCCTCGAAATTCACTGCAACAACATGGGGGATGACCACTCGGTCCAGACCTTAAAGCAACTCATTTTCCGTTTGGAATGGTGGTTTCGAATGGTTCAACTAGGTCCAATTACCTTCTCTCAATCTCCAAAATGGCTTACAATATGACTTCCATCCACTAATGGAGAAGAGACATCAGATCAACCCTCTTGTTGATCAAGCAAGAAAGTGATCCTTAAGCTGATCTGGGGCTTAGCTAAGCCACAACTAAATTTTGTCTCTTTATAAAGAGGATTTTTAGAAATGTATAATTAACCTAATGTAAAATTATTCTAAAATGCAAGTAAAAAGAACTAAATCCTAATCCTATCTCAATTAGGTAGGTATAGATCTAACCCAACTGAGAGCAAGATATTTAAATGATTGGGATTTAAATATGTTTGTCTTATAATGAATATAGACCTAACGAAGTAGTTCAATTAACTGACATTATGAATACCGAGTCACATTCTATTAAATTACCTCTTGATTGAAATAATCAACCAACAAAATTTAGGAAGAAGTTCACAAAATTGATAGTGATTGTTAATCAGTAGTTCGAGTAATTAAACAATAATATGAGGAAGAAGTTCACAACATATTACTATTTGTTAAACAAGTATTAAAAGATAGACTTTTGAGTAAATAGTTACTCAAAAAATAGAGTTCAACCCATAATAGCAGAGATAAATAATAACATATGATTGAGACAAATTACTCATACCGACAAAAGTGCAAAAATATGATTAAAATGACACATTCTTGCCATCATAAAATTAAACTAGTATTTAAAACAGTAGTATTAGAAATACCAATTTATTGAATCCATTTCTCTAGCTCTGGTCTCCAACGGTCCTTTACATTGCTTGAATTTTTGTTGTTACAACAAGAGTTGCAGAAATGCAAACTCTTCCCATCATACATAATTCAATAATAATAATAATAATAATAATAAATAAATACCCATATCTGATATTTTCACTCCTCCCACCTACAGCTCTAAATCCTTATTACAGAAGTGCTTTTAGAATTCTATAATTGCAGAGGAGAGAAGCCCTTTTTATATTCTACAATCTGGTATTTATAATATTTACAAAAGAATTTAGAATAGGAAAGTTTGTTGAAGAATAAATCGGTTTAATCAATTTTCATTGGCTCAAAATTCTATTCTTCTATTGTTGAAGCCTTCTCATTTATTGGGATTATTTTCTCTTCATTTCTTCAACTGTTTTCCTGCAAAATCAAATCAAAACAAAATTAAAATGTAAAAAAAAAAAAGCCAAAATGTCAAATCTGGAATTAAAACAAATCTAATCAAATTCAATTAAATAAATAATTGAAAAGGAAATATAAGCTTTCTATTGATGTTTGTGATGATTTAATTGGCCAATGATATCATTGATGAATGGATTTGCATTCAGAAAAGGCTTGGGCAAATAAATATGTTAATGAAACCTCCTTAGAAATGTCTTCCATGAGTGTATATTTTCAATGAGCCATCATGGGCCTCATTTGGCCAAGTAAAACTCAATCTATGAGTCTCCAAAGTTGATGAGTCAAAACTGCTAGAATTCTGGAATTTTTGTTGCCTATGCTAAAAACCAGAATTTTTAATTAAAATATAATCCTAAATTAAATTATAATTTAATAATCTAACTAATGTTAATTAACTATAATTAATTATTAATTATAAATTAATTATTAACAAAATTAAGTTAATTAAAAATTTAATTTAATGATTAATTTAAAATACTATTATATTATAATTATAATTATATTATATAAAAATTACAATTAATATATAAATATGATAATATTAATATAACAATATTATATTCACATCAAAATCTAAAATTAATACAATCATAAGTAATTTTGGTGTAAGTGTTAATGAAGTGATGGAGGGTTATGTAGTTATAAGGAGGGTGGAGGTCACCAGGAAAATGGAGAGATAAGGAGTGGAGAGTGAGCTGGAGGGTGGGTGAGATCATGGCGCCGAGAGTCATAATGTGTTGAAAAATTTTGTATTAAAATTTTTAACTTCTGCATAAACCAAATCGGATCGCAAATTCAAAAAGTTTTAATTTTTTTTTAAAAACGTTTTTGTTTTTTGTGATATGTGATATATCGTAATCACAATATCGCATCACAAGTTTTAATAGAAAAAAATTTATCGCATTTTTTGGATCGCAAATTTTGGAATGAAGGAAGTGACATGAAGTGGGGTCCACATGGAATTAATAATCCTACAAATTGGACTATATCCACTTTGCAATTTTGAGAAGCGATCTTGGCAACTTGTTTTAAAATAATAAATTGAAGTAAATTACCAAGATTCTGAAACATGATTTCTTCCGTTGTATGATTTATGGGTCATTTTGTAGGACCGTTAGTGAAAAAATGAAAAATTAATAAAATTTAATTAAAAGTCAACATTTACAATGAATGACTATTGATCTTAATTAGTTATAAAAATTGAAATATTATACATGTATTTACATTTTTAGTGTAGACGAGAAAATGATCAAACTTCAAAGGAGTGTCATTTACAAACCGGTTGACCAAATGAGTCGAAACAAGTATTGATGGAAATTTTGTGAAAAGTCAGATTCAATGAAACAATCAAATTATAAATCCGATAAAAGAAAAAAAAAAGGGGGCAAAAATTCTTAATGAAAATTATAAAAGGTGTTTTGCCAAAAATTAATGAAAAGGGTCCCCATTATTTGAAGTAATAGGGGATGTTGGGTTTTCCCTACATGTTCCAAGGCACACTCCTAATGTTCTTTTGGTTCCATCTAGAAATGCTAATGACCAAAACAAATCCATCCTCAGCCTTCCCTTCTCTGTTACACAGTCACTCGGGCATTCTGGTCACCCCCTTTTGTACAGTCAGACACCTTCCAAGTTCCACTGGCACCCCCATCCCGAACAATCCATCCCTTGGCAAGGCTTCCTTACATCATAAGATACAAAATCCAAGGCATATCCTTGCCTTAAAACCATCATACTGGTTGTAGCACGTTAATGGAAATCAATGGACACTATTGGGTACCAGTGTCTCACAATGGCCCTCTCCTGAAGTGCTTTACCAGCATATTGCTGCTTGTTCTAATTTATTTTGATGTTGTTGCTAATTCTTGCAGTTGGTTTCAACCACCCAAACCGAGCACTTCATGGTTTCCTTTACCAAGCACATAATTTCCATTAGATTCAAAATAAATTCAAATCATATCTCATTGGTGGCCCGTCAATAAGGTATACTTGCAATTCTTTTTGCTTCCTGTCACAATGAGTCAAACTTGCATCTTTGACAAAATCATCATGTATAAACATATCACATCAAGTTAGCTCAAAACATAACCATCATAGATCAAAATCACAAATCACATGTAACCATCATAAACCATAACCATAAATTGCATGCATAATAAAACTGAAATAAAATATTGATACTTATCCTTTAATCAATCCTTAACTTCTACTTTTGTACTTATTTTGTATGCACTCTGGATTGATTGCCACACCCAACAAACACCCAATGCATTTTTCTTTTCTTCCATCACGTACACATACACAATGTACATCACAACACATACATCCACACACAACGCACGACACCGCACAATGCATACACCTACACCTTATATAACATACATCTATACCTGATGTACAATGCCACACAATGCATGTACATACAACTAGTGTACAACACAACACAATACATCTATACTCGATGTACAACACCACATAATACATGTACCTACACTTGGCATACAACACACCACAGTACATGTACTACACAGAGTACAACACAATGAATACACATGTCATGATACCACAACTACATAATGCACATACACAGTATCGCATGCCCACAACACAACATGTACGACATGCACACAACACATGTACACTAGTACTATATGTACACAGTACCACTTTTACAAAGCACCGCCTTCACAATGTGTGCACAACATCATATGTAAATGGCACTACCTACACAATGTGTACACAATGCCACATGTAGATCATGCCACATGCACAACGTGTACACAATGCCATACGTACACCACACCACATGCACGACATGTACACGACACCACATGTACACAGAACCATATGCACGACATGTACACAACACCATCTACACACATCACCAAATATACAACATGTACATAGAACCACATGCTCACAACACCACTTGTACAATCATGCACACAACACCATATATACATAGCACCACATGTACAACATGCACACAACACCATATGTACATAGCACTGCATATACAATATGTACATAGCACCCTATGTACACATTACTGCATATCCAACATGTGCACAACACCATATGCACACAACATTGCATATCCATCATGCGCACAGTACACTATATACACAACACTGTATATCCAACATGTACATAGCACCATCTATACCCAGCACTGCATATGCAACATTCACACAACACTATATGTACAATAACATTGCATAAACAACATATACACACACTATATATACACAACACCGCATGCGCACAACATCAAAAATGCAACATGGACAAAATATACAACATATGCACAACAGTAGTACCACATTGTCTCTACTAGGCAACCTTTCTTTAAGTGTCTCTCTGCCATCCATGCTTATCCTAGCATGTCGCGGATCACATTCTTTTCATTCAGCTGATATATCCATTAGAGTTACATGTCATAACATAAACATAGGCATAATACAATCATACAATATCAATTCATATCGACATGATATTTACCTCGTATATTTTTCATGACTACTCTCACTACTTGATTCCCCATAAGACCAAGAACCTCGTTATGCCATTCACCTACATAAGCAATCATTCCTCCACAAGAGTGATTCCTGATGACCCTGTCAAATAGAAACATACATACATACCTATATAGACATATAAATATTAGCATTAAACAATCATGATCCATGAAGACCCTATTAGACATGACATACATACATACATACATGTATAGATATATAGACATCAGCACAATCATGATCACAACACCATTACCAGATATCATAAAGTTTGGGTTAAGAGAACTTCCTTTATCTGTGCACCATACACAACATTGAGAACAATCGTTCCCAATATGTCTAAGGCATCTGGCGCCTCAAATCCATTTAACTTCCTTTTTTGTTTACCTTTCTCATGATTTTACTACCACTATCCATTTACACCAATGGATCAAACCAATCCAATCGATTGCCATATTCTTACCTTCAACTAGCCTTACTCATGCACTGAACTTCATTCGGGTCTTACATTACCTACTATGTTTCATTCAACTCTTCTGAAGATCCTTTAAGTTTCCTCTTTCCCAAGACTCTAAACATAAAAAGGAAAGAACAAGAAACAAATAAGAAGAAAACCATGAAAACCAATAACAATACGACACCGCAAACCAAGTGGAAAGGCCTTGTACTAGACATAGAAAATATGCAATCAAGCACAACCAAATCACAAATACTAAAAGAACAAAACTAGCAACAGACACCATGACTCCATCCCCATGGTTCCCAATGCTTCCAAAGGAAATCTTAACCTGATCCTTCTTTAATATTTCATGGCAATCTCTTTTTGCCATGCAATCCCCTACATCATACTGCCATAAACACACAATTGTCAGTACATAAGTAAACCTCACAATATCCCAGTTATCTTACCTTTTTTAGCTAAGCACATTTCCACAATGAGCACCTGCATATATCATTTCTCAAGGGATACCAATTCTCTCAATGAACCCAACTATAGCTAGAAACTAGCTAATATATCTGTTAAATACATGTTTAGGAATATAACATATATCCACATAATATCAGACAAAATCTAGGTTAAAAAGACTTCATGTATTCAAAGCATTCATTCATTTGGATTTGTGGTTTCCAAACATAACCAAAGGAATCATCACCCAGTTCCTTTCTTTTATCTTTTCCTTGCTGCAATTGAGTCTTACTATATACTGTCACATCACGCAACTGTTAGTTATATAACACATCAACTATTACCTTGTCATGTAATACCAAGCTTGTTTCCTGCAACTGTTCACAAATGTCAACCACATGTTCCAAATATCAAGAGAATCATATCTATCAATTTGAAATCAACATTTACCAAGACTGACAATCATGTCATAATCCATAGTCAACTCATAGTCATTAGTCAATGCTACAACTATCACCTACTTACACTCAAGTACATATCAGTTGTCTCAACACATGTGTTAGTACAATCATCTTAAAAGAGGATCATTTGAACACATACTCATATTATGCAATTCAACAAACATCCAACCAACTTGCAAACATACCATGTTAAATTAATCAACTAGACGACATAATCAAATAGTCAAGCACAAGGTAGATGACATAAGCAAAATCATACCTTAATGTATCTCAGGGGAGGCTACATTATCTACACAATCAATCCATATTAGAACTATATAAATTCACAACATATCACTCAACCATAAATAAATTTCACCTCATAAACAATTATCATTCATACATAATAATCACATTTGCACAATCATTCTAGATTAGTATGACATAATATCACAACATATTAATTCGTACCTGATTGGCATAACCTTAACCATTTGCATAGACCAATACAAATTAGTATGGTACATATAACATCAAGATCTTAGTTGAAATAACCCTAATCATCAAGTTATTAGCATATAACAAGTTGTATATCATGTCCATTAACAACATATAACCTAATCATCAAGCTAACTATCATATAACAACAAGAAGTTAAGCTATAACATACCCATCAACAATATATCGCATAATCATCAAGCTAACTACAAGTTAATTTTCAATTTAACTAACATAAAACAAGAACAACAATGCATACAACCACAGGTTACTATCATTCATGACTATCTGACACATGTGTATATGAATACACTGGTCAACTTGCATTTATCATGTATATAACCATAACAGTAATAGAATGAAAGGCAAACACATAACCATAATGCATATAACAGTCCTTAACCTACATACCTGCATGCTCAACATGCAACCTATATGACAACATGCTCTTACCTCGAGGTCCAATGCTGCAACTTCACCTTAATGGTCTGCATCTCCTGCTTTATCTCAACCAAGTCATTAGCATCATAACATACCAATACATCATGATGACCTAATTGCATACAATTACCTTACAATTCATGCTTGACCTACCATACATGCATAACCATAACCATTATAATGCATGCATAACGGCATATAGACACCAACATGCATAACAAATGCATATACAACCATACACTCATGACGACACATCCCACAACAACGCCATCAACCTTCACATGGCTACATCACTACAACCATGCAAATGCAACAAGCACATGACTACAAGCATAAGGAACACTTATGCAACTGCCATGAATGCATGACCAACACATTTCCCATCCAGACCGAGGGGTGAACCGTGCTCTGGTAACACTCTATAACACCCTCCTCCCACATCTACCAAAGTAATCAGACAACCAAGGTAAACATGTGACGAGAGGCTACTATTATGGGATTCAACCTCCTATGTGACCTTAAGGAAGTGGAATCGATGGAAACATAACATACAAACCTTCCACACTAGAATGAGGACTCCCAGGAACCATCCCAACCTTTTTGTTAACCAACCCCTAGGTCCCACTAAATTTTTAGACCATTAACCCCCAGACTCTCCCATGATATGGGCATGTCTATGTCTAGAGGGCTCTGTATGCTCCCACAACATGACATGCCAGCGTCTAGGGACTATTTTATTCAGTTTTGTGCCAACATCCCCGGGATTTGAAACACTTTTTCAGGCCTAGAGCCCAGGTCACTTCCCAAAATTAAATGACACCTTTATAAGAGAAAGATAACAAGGTAATGATGATAAAAATTCAATTACTTGAATAAGGGTTTGACTAGACCCCTACTATCCGTGACAGGAATTTCGTCAAACATATCACAAATATGTAATCTACAAGTGTAAATAACATATTTAACCATAGGGGTCTCACACTTATCTGAGAATTGGTAAGAAGAATTGTTCCCTTACAACATTAGTTTCATTATCATCTATTAGGTCATAGATACATTGTTCATTCATTACAAATAAAAACATGAGGAAATCCATACATCATCATTGTCATAGTACATGCTTATACCCATCATAATAACAAAAAAATATCAAGGATACATCAACCATAGATTCCACATATAAACCATTACATTTATACATAAGATATCAAGGAAAGAACCTCTTATTAATGAATGCAAATCCAACCCGTTATGGGACTACCACATTCCACCCAACCATAGATTGGTTAAGCCAAATCTCTCTTTAGCCAATCACCCTCGTGCCATATTCCAAGAATGAATGTGGGACTCAAACCAAAAGAACCAACCAGGGCATCCGAAGGCTAAACCACCTCACCCTCATCAATAGAAACTAGGGTTTACCACAATCCACACCAGATCACTAAGAAAAAATAATAAACATGTAATAATAGGTTTTACCATGATCTCCACCATATCACTAGGCCAAAACAAGCATGGATACCACCATATTTATCCACCTACACCGTGAGGAATTTTCTTGTCTCCTAGTCTCTCAGGCTTTACTGCAATCCACACCGGATCACTAGGCCCTAAATTGGGACCTACTCTCCAGGCTTTACCACATTTCACATCTCGAGATTACTAGGCCTAATGGAGAGCACCCACCTCTAGGATTATCATATATCTCACCATTCATCGGTCAAGGATTCCTAGGCCCACCGAGGCACACAATGCCTGGCTTTACCATGACCCACAGTCTAGCTCAAGGGTCACTATGCTAATGGATTTACCACAATCCACAGTCTGATTCAGGGATCACTAGGCCATGTGTTCTTTCTTTTGGAGATCCACCTCACTCTTCTTTGAATCCATCCAAAAATCCAACTCAAACAAAACATGAGAACCCCATCACACCATGACTATCTGGAAATGGAAAGGCTAGGCTGAAAACATTGTCACACCGAGAAAAACCCATGCCATAATAGTAAAGTACCACATGAAATACCATGCATTCCAAATATATAAGGGAAAACACACATGCAAATCGATACCTACAAATAATCATGTTGTAGTTGCTTGATCCTGCTCTTCCTTGCTTTCTCCTTCCTTCCTCTTACCTCCTTTTCCTTTTTTGATCCCATGCAAACCTAAGCAAAGAGCTTGCCAACTAATCCTCATAAGATTTTTTATCAATGAAGCCTCTATTTTCTTCATTTTCCATTATTTTCCTTCAATTTCCTCCTTACATGCAATTTGTGACCTTTCACCTTCCTTTTCTCCTAATTTCCATTATTTTCATAAATAAATGTGCCAAAAATGTCATTTTGCCTTTCCAAAGCCTTTGCCATTGCCTTTGCCAATTTCCTTAGCCATAATAGCTTAATGAGAACACCCACACTAGGATGTTTTTCCCAACATTCCACTTGGAATACATGTCCGATGACCATTGTCTTATATTAATATTTACATGGATTTTTAACCAAGGTTGTTACAAATGTCTATCTGTATTTTGTAGTATTGTTTGGATTGGTTTTGCATTGATTTGATCCGGTTGCAATGGTTGGTTGAGATTGGTTTTCTTTAGTATTCAGTGGATTCACAGTGCTTCAGTGAGTGTATTTCATATTCAGTATTCAGTTTAGTATTGAGCATAATGTTGGGTGTTGGTCAAGTGTGAAAATTTGATGAAAGGTGGCCTACAAGATTTGATGTTCATTTGAGATAGGTGGGTCCAGTATGAAATATTATGAAATGTTTCCCATGAAGGGTATTTAGGGTTTGAGCCTTCAGTAAGGAAGTCAGAGCTTCCTTCTAGTGGTAGCTGGTAAACTTGTTCAGGGGGTAGGTTCTCCCTTCCGGTAGGAGTCGGTAAACAAGATCAGGGGGTTGTAGTTCCCTTCCAGTGGGTGTTGGAGAATGAGTGGAGGTTGTAGCCTCCTGTAGGTGGGTGGTTGTGTGTTGTTAAGAGTCTATGCTAGTACAAGATATAATGAATATTTCCTTTATATAATAAGAAAGAAGATGGAGATGACGACAACGGTGTTTTTCTCCCACATTGGGTTTCCACAAAACTCTTAGTGTTCATATGTGTTGATGTGTTGCTTATCCACTTTGATTTACACATTATTTACTACATAATGAATGGCTAATGAACTAATAATGCAATGATTAATTTAAACATCTAATGGAAGTTCTAAAAACTTAAGTCATCTAAACATACGCGGTTTTCATTCACTACAGTCATGTACACACGCTGGTCACATAAATAACAATAGCATACATATTTCTCAATGTGAAATTGGCAATTGAAGTGATTTAAAAATATTGATTCACCCCGTTATCAATATTTTTTCTAACAATTGGTATCAGAGCAGGTCCCTCAAAAGAATATTGATCGCTTAAAGGGAGATCTATCAAAATGAGTAGTGAGGAGGGAGTATTTTCTTACAAACCACCCTTGTTTAATGGAACTAACTTTATGTTTTGGAAATTCAAAATGAGATCATATTTGCAGGCACTAGGAGTTTATGTATGGGAAATTGTTGAAGGTGGCTATTAATACTCAGCCTCTATTCCCATAGATAATGCAGGAAAGAAGCAATATGAGAACAATGCAAAGGCAATAAATGTTATCATGGGAGGATTAGCTGAATCTGATTTTGTGAAAGTCATGCAGTTCAGCACCGCAAAGGCAATGTGGGATAAGCTCGTCCAAAGCTATGAAGGTGTAAATAAGGGAAAAATTACTAAACTTCAAACATATGGAATTCAATATGAGTCTCTTAGAATGCTTGATGATGAAAGTACTGAAATAATTTTCCTTAGAGTTGACGGGATTTTTATACAATGAAATATCTTGTTAACAAAATAAAGGATAATGTTATTGTTGAAAATATTTGAGATCACTAACTCCAAAGTTCAATTCCAAAGTTTCTATCATTGAACAAAATGCAGGATTTGAATAACCTTACCCTTGAACAACTCCTTGGGATCTTGACAGACTTTGAGATGAGAAAAGGAGGTACATAAAGTATTAGAGAAACATCTTTCAAAGCCACTTATAAATGGAAGGAAAAAGAAAATCCTAGAGATACAAGTTACATGTTATATGAGGAAGAAGCGAATTTCGTGAGAAAGTTGCAAGTGGGAACTAGTAAATTCAAAGGTAAGATTCCCTTTAAATGTTTTGCTTGTGGAACATTAGTTCACTATGCATCCAAATTTCCATATAAATAAAATCATGATAAGAAAGAAAAAGGAAAGGATGTTGACAAGAATGCCAAAAAGAAGTTTTATGCCAAGAAAACTTTTTTTTTCCAATGAATATAATCAAAGCACATATGACGATTAGGAAGATTCAAATCCAAATTCGAACAGTTGTTACCAAATACTTATGGATCTTTAATATCAATAAACTAATGAATCATATAGTTGTGAAGAAAACGATTTAATGAAAGCATTGAAAGAAAATGATAGACTCAAGAAAGGCAGGAAAAGAACTGGAAACAAAAGAAAGTAGCATAATTAAATAAATGAACATGTTAATAATGCATTTGGAAGCAACCAATATAAGAACAAAATTCTTAGTAAAACAACTTCAAGAAAAGGAAAGGCATTGTGAAAAATTAGAATCAAAAGTTGTGACTCTAAGGAAAGATTATGATAAAATAAACAAATGGGTAAAGGCATATGAATTAGTAGAGAAGATTATGAATGAACATCCTCTACTCTAATCAAGACATGCATTGGATACAACCACATGGATTTAGATTCACATTGTAATGAAAATAACATTCAGCATACGGTTTTTCAAAAGAAAACTGAATCAAGTCACACATATGAAAGGAAACCACCTAGATCAAAGTCAAGATCAGTCCCTAGGAATAAAGGATGGTTTCATGGATACTGTTTTAACTCATTTTGGCATAAGGTCATTGATTTCAGGTCAATCATTTGTAATGATAGCAAAAGATGGGATAAGTTCCACAAATTTGAGCACATGATTAGAAATTGCAAGCAAATTTGGAGGAAGAAGGAATATCAGTCAAAGACGTAGAGAAGATTGTCCCTACTGCATTCCATTGTTCTTACAAATATTCTTCTAATAGTGATTGCATAAGTGAATGTGGGGCACATAACCTCATGAAGAACGGGTGATGATTATCAGATCCATGGGATCACTGGTGTATGATCCCAGGGGGAGATATGCATGTGTATCTTGATGATGATTCCCTATGTTGTTTTGATATTCTTTTGGTGATGTTTATACTACTTAAATTGCATTGATGAAGAGATTGTGAACATGAAAAAACATAACATGCTCTGGGGGAGTTGTGGCTATGAAAAAATAGCATTTTACATTTTGTACGCAGTTCTTATGAAAGACAATCACGTGTATATGAAGTATTTGATCTCGGCAGTTGCATATGCTTCTTTGTGTTGAAAATGAAGTGGCACATATTCAGGGGGAGCTTCTCATATGCTTCCATCAGTTCATTATTGGCATTTTGGTTTTCATGTTGATTTATTACATACTTTTAATGATGCCCATATGTTGCTTAGATGTTGTTTCATGATAATTTTATGAATTGTTGACAATCTCATGCTATTATTTTTATTTATATTGTTCTTTGATTCCTTTCTTGTTGGTAAGAAGGATGTGATCATATTTGATGATGAAGAATTGGCACTAGTTCAGGGGGAGCATCGGTTATGCTTCTAATTGCTCATTATTGGAATTATGGTTTCTTGAGCACTCCTTGTTGCATTATGTTGATTATGATGAGTTCATATCATTTCCAATGATATTGAAATACGGTTATTGTTGTTGTAACTACTAAAAATATATACATGTTGTTGCCTCTATGTCATGGATGCTTGAGTTGCATTTGGTGACGCTATTGATGGTGTCTTATTCTTGCTATTTTCAAATCTTTATGATCATAGAATATGTTGGTTGATGATAAGTTCTATTCTACTTAATTGTTTATAATGTTGGAGGTAATCTTTGTTTGCACATATGTTGTGGATGCATGTGTTGCCTATGGTGTTGAGGTTCAAGTTGATATTGTTTCTTATGGATTGTGGCTCTTCCTATATATGGGGAGAGTGTGCTAACCTTGATGACATGAGGCCAAGGGGATTGGTTTTTTATAGAGATTTATTGCAAAATATTATGCATATGCTACAGTTTCTTAGTGATGCTTGGAGACATTGCATATTTGGTCATATGATGATGATATTGTTAGAAAATTATATATTACGGAGCAATGGAACACATAAAATATTGTAGAAATATAAACATAGAAAATGCATAAAACAAGAGAGACACAGATATACGTGGTTCACCCAGTTTGGGCTACATCCACCCCAAACAGCCAGTCCTTCCTTTCTATTATCCAACAAAATGAAGAGACACAACCTACAGCAAATCCACTGTAATATCCTATGTTTTCTCTCACAGTCTCACCTCTCTATTTCTCGCTCACACATAGAATACACATCTATTACACATCCTCAAAGACAATGCCCTCATACAAAGAGAGGGGTTTCCTTCTAGGGAAAAAAAACCCTAAGCTAAACATAAGTTCTACTGTCAGATCATCCACCTAATGAACGACCCAGATTGACCAGAAATTACTATACTTTTACAAGGCAATTTTACATATGTTTTTAGCTTTCGGGGCGCTGCCCCCGAGCCCCCGTCGAGGGACCGCTGGCCCCCGGACCCCCCAGCTGGGGGGATCGGCCCACCCCCCCGAACCCCCGCGGGGGGGAAAAGTCCCCCCTGCACCCCCCTGCGTGGAGGGGTGTATAAATTCCTGGGGTATACATCCGGCTGAAACAAAGACCTCTCATGCTCCACACACAACAATCTCCCACTTGGAGAATGATTGTAGCAACTCCATCGCTGCTTCATTTGCTGGACAATGACTTCTCTTTTGGACTTGGTTGTTTCTCATCTTCACCGTCATCCTTGAAGACCAATTGAAACTGAGCATGTTCTCAGTTTCTCCCTGGTTACAACTTTTGTTAGCATATCTGCAGGATTTTGTCTAGTGTGTATCTTTTCTAGCTTCAACTATCCATCTTCTAACACTGATCATATGAAATGGTACTTGAGCTGTATGTGTTTAGTCCTGGAATGAAATGCTGAGTTCTTTGCAAGATGAATGGCACTTTGGCTATCACTGTATAACGTGCCCTTATCATGCTCCTTACCCAATTCACCCATAAACCTTTGTAACCAGATCATTTCTTTACTAGCCTCTGTAGCAGCAACATACTCTGCTTCTGTTCTTGAAAGTGCAACGACACTTTGGATTTTTGAAACCCAACTGACAGTTGTTCCACCAACAGTAAATACATATCTTGTAGTGCTCCTCCTGTTATCTTTGTCACCTGCCATATCTGCATCAACATATCCCTGTAGGGAAATGTTTGAACCACCAAAGCATAATGCTTGATTTGTGGTACCTTTCAAATATCCGAGAATCCATTTCACTGCCATCCAATGTTCCTTTCCTGGATTGTTCATGTACCTGCTTACAACTCCCACTGCATGTGCAATATCAGGCCTTGTGCAGACCATTGCATACATTAAGCTTCCAACTGCTGATGCATTTGGAACTTTAGACATATAATCCATGTCTTCTTGGGTCTTTGGGCACATTTCCTTGCTAAGTTTGAAATGGCTAGCAAAAGGTGTACTAACTATTTTTGCATTGTGCATGTTAAATCTTTTCAACACCTTTTGTATGTACTCATTCTGAGACAATGTTAATTTACGATTTTTCCTGTCTCTAGTTATTCTCATACCAAGGATTTGTTTTGCAGATCCCAAATCCTTCATTACAAATGAATTTGCCAATTTTCTTTTAAGCACATTTATTTTCTGCATGTTAGATTCTGCAACAAGCATGTCATCTACATACAATAACAATATAATATAGCTGCCATCATTTTGCTTTTTCAGATAAACACAATGATCAGAGTGACATCTAGTATAACCTTGTTCAGACATAAACTTGTCATATTTTAGATACCACTGCCTTGGAGCCTGTTTTAAGCCATACAAGCTCTTCTTCAACCTGCACACAAGTTTCTCCTTCTCTTTCACTTCATATCCTTGTGGCTGCTGCATATATATCTCTTCCTCCAAATCCCCATGGAGAAAGGTTGTCTTTACATCTAACTGCTCAAGATGCAAATCTTCAACTACCACTAGACTTAAAATAGTTCTGATTGAAGTCATTTTAACATCAGGAGAAAATATTTCATCAAAATTAATACCTTTCTTCTGTGCGAACCCCTTCACCACAAGTCTAGCTTTGTACCTTTGTTTTCCTCCATCTTCTTCCTTCAGCCTGTAAACCCATTTATTCTGCAATGTAGTTTTACCTGTAGGCAACCTGACTAAGTCCCAAGTCTGGTTATGCATTAAGGAGTGCATCTCTTCTTCCATGGCTACCTCCCACTTCTTCCTACTTTCAACCTAAATTGCTTCTTCATAACGTTCGGGTTCACCGGAATCAGTCAACAGTAAATAATATAATGAAGGAGAGTATCGTTCAAGGGGTCTACTTATCCTGGTAGATATTCTAACACGGCTTTCAGGTGTTTGGGGTGCCTATTGCTGTTGTGGTGGTTGTTGCTGTTGTGGTTGTTGATTATTATTATTTTCAGGCACCTTTACTTTTTTAGTGATTTCATCAAGAACTGCGTATTCCTTGTTTTCTTTTTCATGTTTCTTTTCCTGCAATTGATTATTATACAAGACCTTTTCATTGAATATTACATCTCTGCTCCTAATGATTTTGTGATTTTCATAATCATATAAGCGATAACCAAAATTATTAACACCATATCCAATAAAGGTACATTTCTTTGACTTTGCCTCAAGCTTTGTTCTATTTTTTTTATCAATATGGACAAAGGCCTCACAACCAAAAGGCTTTAAAAAAGAGTAGTTTACGTTTTTACCTATCCATGCTTCTTCTGGAACACCACCATCCAAGGAAATTGAAGGCCCTCTGTTTATTAGATAAATAGTAGTATCTACAACATCTGCCCAAAACTGTAAAGGAAAACCTGCATGCAATCTCATGCACCTTGCATGCTCCATGATTGTCCTGTTCATCCTTTCTGACACACCATTTTCTTGTCGTGTTCTTGGAACTGTCTTCTCTATGTGAATTCCATGCTCTGAACAGTACCTATCAAACTCTTTGCTGCAATATTCACCTCCATTGTCTGATCTAAGACACTTCAATTTCTTTCCTGTCTCAATCTCAACCAAAGCTTTCCATTTCTTGAAAGTATCAAATACATCAGATTATTCTTAATACAATAAATCCAAGTTTTTCTAGTTGCATCATCAATAAAAGTAACATAATAACAAGAGCCACCGAGAGATGATACCTGAGCAGGTCCCCATACATTTGTATGCACAAGCTTTAATTTTTCATTCTTGTTTTCTTTCCCAACTCTGAGAAATTTGACTCTCTTCTGTTTTCCATAAATGCAATTCTCACAGAATTCCAAATCAACATTCTTCAAACCCGACAACAAATTCCTTGAGTAAAGAATCTTCATCCTTTTTCACTCATGTGTCCAAGCCTATGATGCCATAATGCTGCATCTGCTCCTTTGGAAGTTAAAGCATTAACAGAGTTAGAAATACCATTGCATAAATACAATGTACCAACCTTTTCACCTTTTGCTATTACAAGGGCTCATTTGGTGACCTTCCAAGCTTTATCTGTGAAAGTTGTCACACAACCTTCACCGCCTAACTGCCCTGTTGAAATCAGATTTTTCTTTAGATCTGGAACATGCCTTACCTCCTTTAGTAGCCATTGGTTTCCATTATGCTGTTTTACAAGAACCTTACCCATTCCAACAATTTTACAGGGTTTATCATCACCCAAACGAACTTGTCCAAAATCTCCTTGAACATAGTCATGAAAGTATTTCTTATCAGGTGTGGCATGGAATGAGGCCCCTGAATCTACCACCCAGGAATCAGTAATATTTTCGAAAGAAAGAATCAAAGCATCTTATAACACCTCACCTGTCACATTTGCTTCATGATTGTTTTCTTGCTGTGAATCTCCTTCTTTTCCCTTCCGAGATCTACAGTCTTTCTTTAGGTGTCCTTTCTTTCGGCATTTCCAGCACGCTATCCCCGATCTAGACTTGGATCTGCCTTTCCTTGATTTACTGCGATATCCTGAGCTCTTTCCTCTTTCCATTTTTCTTCCTCTAGAC
>APFE030182160.1:0-35418 GCA_000404065.3 Pinus taeda
GAACCAATACCTTGGACCCAATACCTGGGGTCGTCACTTCGGACCAAATACCATGGACCAAATACCACGGACCAAAACTATGGTTTCCAACATGTATGTGCCTTTACTTCTATGAACCCACGTGTGTACGTGTACGCGCCTTCTGTTCTGCTAACCCGCATGTATACGTGCTTCCATCAAGGTTAACATGCATATATCTCTTTCTTGTCCTCTGATTGAGTTGCCACCAAAAACAACACTTGTATCATACCCCTGAGTGAGTTTCCATCAAGGACAACACCTGTACCATAATGCCAACAATCTCCCCCTTTGGACTTGATGGCAACAACCACACCAAGTCACTCTCCCCCTTTGACATCAAGGGCAAAGGGCGGACCAAGATGTTCTCTTCTTTGGTATACCTTCTTCTGTCCATACTCCCCCTGAGTACCTGCTGAAATCTCTGATTGAGCTCCCCCTGAGCACATGCAAGGTCTTTATAACAAAGACCAACAATCTATTCAAGACCATGATAGTCATCAGCAACTATCATACACTATATATGATCTGTACCAAAAGCATCAACATCCTGTAACCTGCAACACCCTTCTTTTGACCAACCAGCAAAAAATATCATTTAACCATATAAGCATTATTTAAGTATATGCTCCCCCTGAGTCTGTGCCAACCATCATGTACCATGACCGAACCATTTCCTGAGACTGTTCTGCTGCCCTTTTCTTCCACATACGCGACTTGGCAGCCTCTATCTCGCGTATATACGCTACTTGTCTTCATTATACCAGCGTATGCAAGATGGAATCTGAAGGTCTTCACTTTCAGTTTCCCCTGTGTCTGTTATGTCAGCTAACCGAGTTATGTCACACCTTTCAATCTCTAATTCTGTGTTCTTCAATTCCTGGAATTGTGATGATTTACAGTCTTCTTGCTTTGGATTTTGAATTTTGTTCCTGCATGCCCTTGCTTTATGTCCAAACTTGTTACATGCATAACATCTTACATGTTTCATATTCCTTCTGTAGCAATCAATTACTTTGTGGCCATACATATTGCAAGCAAAACAATATCCTCTGAAAAATCTGGAATGTGATGATCTTGTGTGATGGTCTTGAACCATTCTACTTCTGCATCTGGCTACAACATGTCCAAGATTATGACATACATAACATTCAACATTATTCAATGGAGGAAATAATTGTCTATCACTTCCATAATTAGGAGTAAAGGATTTTCTTTGAGGAATTTCTTTCCTTCGCTGTTCCTTGTTGAGCATTTCAGATTTCTCATTAGAGTTCCTTGCCTCACCTTGTGAGCTAGATTCACCTTCAACAGATTCATAAACGCCAAGACTAGTTTTGATAGTAGGGGATCTTTGATTACCAAGAATGTCATCCAAAATCTTAGTACTATCTTGAAATCGTAACAATTTATCCTTTTCTTCTAATTTACTTTTTAAGATATTTACCTCAACCTGATGTTGTTCTTCCTTTTCCAGATATAGCTTCCTTATGTTTTCTTCAGTTTTTCTTCCTTCTTCCACTTGTTGCCTTAATTCGATCACTTCATGTTCTTGTTCTTCAAGAGCTTCTCTATTCTGCTTCTTTGATTTTTCAAGATCTTCTTTAGAGAGAGGATCTTCGATTCAAGTCTCTGAATTGTTATGCTCTGATCTTTTACATCCTGCAATTTCTCTCTTACTCTGGTTACTGACTCCAATTGTTCGTTTAATCTGGTAAATTCTTCTGATTCTACATCATTCTTTTCATATGCCATGAGACTTCTAATGTCTTCACTAATATTGAATGAGTCATTACTTTTAACATGGGTATAATAGCTTCTATTACCTTCTTCAGGCATCATTCCTTTGTTATGAGGGCATCTAGCAGCGTAGTGACCAACTCTACCGCATGAAAAGCATTTGAAAGGTAGCTTACCTTTGAACCTTTCAGATCCCCGTTCAAGATTCTTGACAAAATTTACTCCTCCTTCTGAAATGTATCCTGATCCATTTGCTGATACTTTGAAAGCAGCTTCTCTCATATCTGATGGTCCTCCTATTCTCATTTCAAAAGCAATTAAGATCCGTGAAGCTGTGACATAGTGATTTTCTGCAGATCCTCCTTTTCTTCTATGGCAGAAACTTTGGAATCAAATTTAGCAGATAGGGATCTTAAAACCTTTTCAACTAAGACCACTTCCTTAAATTGTTCACCCAGATTCCTCATACAATTGATAATTTCATCTATACGCAGAAAGTAATTAGGTATGCTTTCATTACTATGCATTTTAAGATTTTCATACTGTATTCTGAGAGTTTGAAGCTTTGCCTGTTTTACCTGTTCATCTCCTTCATAGCTTAGAATGATCTTGTCCCAAATTTATTTGGCTGATTTGAAATGCATGACCTTCATGAATTCTGATTGTGACAAACTTCCCAATAAGACAGTAACAACTTTGGCATTGAGTTCATATTGCTTTCTCTTTGCTGTATCTGTAGGAATCGCTGATGGATATGTGTATCCACCTTCCACGATGCCCCAAACATCCGTTCCAAGTGATTGTAGATACGCTGTGGTTCTTATCTTCCAGTGGATAAAGTTGCTCCCATAAAAAAATTGGTGGCCTGATTGATGCCTCTTTCTCGTAGCTGCCCATGATGATAAATATTCCTTCAAGCGGTCAAGCTTCTTCTGAAGAACCTGCTCCGATACCAATTGTTGGAAATAATACTGAGAAGGGGGGGGGGGGGGTGAATCAGTATTAGCAAATCAGATACTTTTTCATTTTCATACTCAGATACATATACGCTACTTTAGTTAAGGATACCCGCATATATACGCAACAGTGTTTAAAGCAACTAGCGTATATCCAATAAACTTATGATTCAGTTAGTTGATCTTCAATGAGTGCCTCAGAACATTATTAACTATAATAGTAAACAGTTGCAGTAAAACAGAATAGTTCATCACACATAAAGAGCACACATGAACACCATGATATAAGGTGGAAACCCAATGTGGGTGAAAACCACCTGCTGCAATTTGCTTCTATTTTCTTTTAATAAGAAACTTCTTTTACAATGTACTGGTGCAGTCCTTTATCAGCACGTAGGGTACAACCTGCAGAGGGCTACAACCCTCTCTCATTCTCCAGCTTCTCCTGGAAGGGAGCTACAACCCCCTTAACTTTTGTACTCGCTGAAGTACTAGTACGCAGATGCTGGCCTACAGAAGGCTACAACCTTCTTTTCCAGGGACCACGTTTCATTCATTTTCAGACTGGATCCATAAATACAAAACAATCATCACTGCAATACAATCATCAATTATACCTGCATCATCAATCTCTGAATCACCCAATACTGAATCACTGAAACCCTGTCAACAACCACAGTTACCAAAACACATACGAGAGCCCAGAACTCTGCCACAACCGCTAGAATCAACAACAACCAGAAACATCAAATCTCATAATGCATACGCTACAGTTGCCACAAAAAACAACACTTGTATCATACCCCTGAGTGAGTTGCCATCAAGGACAAAACCTGTACCATAATGCCAACAACCATGACTATCCATGGAATGGCAAGGCTAGGCAAATCCATTGTCAATCCAGGCAATCCTCCACGCCAATGACAGATCATGACCAAGAAACCACATGCATATGTCATGCACGCCAAAACTAGTGAGGAAAACATACATACAACTCGGTACTTGCAAGCAAAACCCGCTATAGCTGTTGATCTTGATGTCCCGATGTTTTCTTGCGCTCTTCCTTTGCCTTCTTTCTCCAAGCATCCAAGTATGCCACACTCTCCAAGATTGCTCCAAGAAACTCTAAGTGTCCAAGAGTATGAGAGAGAGAGAATAGATTGAGAGCTCCAAAACTGAACTGACAAAAGGCTTACACTGACCAAGCCTGCCCACTGATCTTCAGTAGCCTTTTCAATGAGGCCTCTATTTTCTTCAATTTCCATTATTTTCTTTCATTTTCCTCCTCACATGCAACGTGTGACTTTTCACCTCCTTTTTCTTCTAATTTCCATTATTCTCATAAATAAAATGCCAATTAATTCCACTAAATGCCATTTTGCCTTTCCAAAACCTTTGCATTTGCCTTTGCCTTTGCCAAATTCCACTTTAGCCATAATAACCGAAATGAACACCCATGCTAGGATGTCTTGCCGAGCATTCAACTTCGAACACATGTCAT
The DNA here is from genome assembly GCA_000404065.3 of Pinus taeda. NCBI lineage: Eukaryota > Viridiplantae > Streptophyta > Pinopsida > Pinales > Pinaceae > Pinus > Pinus taeda. The sequence goes on from APFE030182160.1 coordinate 4,216, forward strand.
ATGAACTTGGTCTTATATATTTTTACATGGATTTTTAACCAGGGCTATTGCAGTAATCATAGTAGTCATTATAGGCTTGCTATCCATCATGTCGAATTTCTAAAGAATCTTGATCACATACTTTCCTTGACCAAGATATATTTCACCTAGCTTCTGCCAAACCTCTAGTCCCAAGTAGTAATGCATAATTCCAAGATCCTTCATATCATACTCAACTGCTAAGTACTTCTTGCATTCCTGAATTCGATGCTCTACCCATGTGACAAGTACATCATCCACATATAAGAGTATGATCACTGGTTCACCTTGGACCACCTTGATGTACATTTGAGGATACGTGGCACTCTTGGTAAAACCAAGTCTCAACGTGTATGCATCCATTCTTGCATACCAAGCTATAGGTGCTTGCTCTAAGCCATATAGAGCCTTCTTCAACCTGTAGACATGAGTCTCCCTCTGATTTATTTCAAATCCTTGAGACTACTCAATGTAAACCTCTTCATTAATAGTTCCATTTAGAAATGTTGCATTAACATCCATTTGATGGATGTTCCATCCCATTGTGGAAGCCAATGAAACAATGATCTTATTGTTGTATATTTAACTATAGGAGCAAAGGTTTCTTCGTAATCAATACCCTCTTTCTGAGAGAAGCTTCTTGCTACAAACTTAGCTTTGCATTTATCAATGCTCCCATTTGCAACACACTTTATCTTGTAAATTCATTTTGAAGTGACTATGGATTTGCCACTTGGCCTAGGGACAATTTCCTAGACATTGTTTTTCATGATTGAGTGGTATTCTTCCTGCATTTCATTTGTCCACTCTTGATGTTTAGCTGCATCTTCATAGGAGGAAGGTTCTGATTCAATGAGTTTTGTCATATATGCAACATACCCAGAATGCCTTTTTGGTTGTTTACTTTCTTTGAAGGTCCCCTTTGCTTTGTGTCCTTTTGCTTCTTGTAGAGTAGTTCTCAACCAAGCATGCCTCTTTCGATTTTTTGGAATAATTACTTGTTGCACAGATTCACTAAGACCTTCAATATCTTCTTGAGTAGGTGTCTAATCTTGATCATCATTGTTCCTAGAGATATCCTCAAAGATAGGTATCTCTTCTTCATATTAGTCGACTAGAACATCCTTTCATTTCTTGTAATCTATGTTTTCATCAAAGATGACATACCTACTTACTTCAATTCGGCTATCCTCCTTAATATAGATTCTATACCCCTTAGATGAAGCACTATATCCAACAAAGATGCATTTTAAACTGGTAGGATCCAACTTTTTTCTCTTGTCCTTACACGTATATACACATGACAACCAAAGATTCAAAGATGATCCACACTTGACTTCTTTCTTGTAAATGCTTCTTCTAGACTCGTGTTGTTGAGAATCTTGTGAGGACTTCAGTTCTGCAAGTAAACAACTGTCACACATGCCTCTTCACATAAGAATTGAGGGAGATCTTGATCATGCAGCATGGCCCTAACACATTCTTCAATTGTTTCGTTCTTCCTTTTGGCCACAACATTATGTTCAAGATTCTAAGGAACAACAAGCTCCCTCCTAATCCCCTCATTCCTTGCAGAATGCTATCAGTTCTTTGGAGGTGTATTCTCCACCATTTTCGGACCTCAAGGTCTTGATTTTTCTCTCAATTAGGTTCTCCATTTCATTCTTGAACTCTTGAAACTTCTCGAATACCTCATCTTTGTTCTTGAGGAGGTATAGCCAAGTTTTCCTTGAGAAACCATCAATGAAGGTTACATAGTATTGATGCCCACCAAGAGGTTTCACTGCCATAGGTCCACATCCATTTAAGTGCATGAGATCTAAAACTTCCTTAGATATGGTAACGCTTCTTGCAAATAGTCTCTTCACGTGCCTAAAGCACACCCTTTACACGTCCTTTCATGTTCTTCTTGAATTCGGGGATGCCATTGACCATTTGACTTAGAGATGTCAAAATATTATAATGAAGGTGTCCATACCTTCTATGCTACAGTTCAGAAGGACTCACATGCAAGTAGACTAGGGATTGAGATAAAGGTGTAAAAAGTCTATATAATGTTCGCTCACAAATACTAATCACCCTTGCATTATCAATACTAGAGCCCTTACCACAAACCAAAACCTTACCATCAACGAAAACAATTCTATCACCCTTATCCTCTAGACAAGAAATGGAAAGTAATTTTTCCTTCAAACCTGGAACATATAGAATGTTGTTGAGGTGAATACTTCTAGTAGACTCGAGCTCCAACGAAGTAGATCCAATCCCTTTCACTGGACAACTCTTCTTGTCCCCAAGTTCGATTGAGTGAGAGAAGGTTCCTTTTGACAAGGTTTGAAGTTAACTGCATTCTCCCGTCATATATCTGGAGGCACTATTACCCACCATTTTGTGGGTGATATCCTTAGGAGATTTTTTTTTTCCTCCAAGATAGTCCTTAGCCAACAACCAACAACCCCTTGCAGCTGTTAGCACTTCATAAATCCCTTAAAGCTGAGGAAAGGGATCCCAGAGGTAACCACAAACCACTTGTAGGTTAAGGCCCAATCCCACTAACCTTGGAGAGGGCTCTATCGCAGGATCAACTATCAATCAAAGACTGATAGGATATAGATTTTAGTCTGGCTATTAAGCTTAGAGGTAGATAATATAAGGTTTGAGAAAAATTGTTGGGAGTGGAGGCCACTGAAGTATAAGATTATAGAACATTAGGGCATGCATGAACCATCTAGATAACAAAGGCAAGGTAGGCACATATTTCAAGTCAATTATCGTTTGTAGTATAGTGAAGAATGAGGGAAACACAAAAATATTCAGTCGAATGTAACACATCATATAATTATGAATTCTGCTACACAATTTATAACCAAATATTCAAAAACCATGACAGAGCAACAAAGAATTCTATCATGTATGAGATTCACAATTGTATTGACCATCTAAGGATGAAATAGTGAAGAATGAGGGAAACACAAAAATATTCAGTCAAATGTAACACATCATATAATTATGAATTCTGCTACACAATTTATAACCAAATATTCAGAAACCATGACAGAGCAACAAAGAATTCTATCATGTATGAGATTCACAATTGTATTGACCATCTAAGGATGAATTCAAGACAACAATTTCAGAAATGGATATTAAATTAACACAAAGGAAACACAAACTTGATAACGCACACCACATGAATCTCTGAAATTGATAACCAAAGTTTGCTTTGAGCTTTCATTAAAATGTTTAGATACATGGCCTCTTCCTCTCAACAATTCTCCATTCTCTTTTATTACATTGTATACTTAGCTGTTAAATACCCTTTTGGCCAAGGACCAAATACATTGCATTCATCCACTAAGTGGATCAAAAGGTGTGTTTTATCGTTTTTCCTAACAAAACAACAAAATTCGGATGAATTATAGGAACAACATTAACTCAGGAAATGATCTTCATCCTCATCTGATCGTAATCCTCTGGAAAATCTCGAACTGCATGTTATGATGCCAAAAATCCTGCTAAAAATCCTCCTAATGCCTTGGTTCATTCCCCATTCTTCTTTATAGGCCTCATTCTAAATAGTCAAAACCAGAAATGTGGCAGATTATCATGATTGTGGAAAAAATACAACCTAAGCGCATTCATGCATCTTAAGCCATAAAACTATGGGCAGTAACCATCGACTTATGTCACAAGTGCTTATCCCGCAAGTTTCCCTTATGCCTCCTTTTAAGACTTCCAGGATTTCCGACCTCTGAGATCCTTAGCTCCTAGTGCTAAGTTGTTATTTCACATGTCCAAAGGGCTATGGCCATAGGCTAATATATCAGAATTTTTATGAAATCAGAGCTTTTAGTCGTATTTCCGCTTTGAGTTATGCGGGGTGTGAACTTTGCAATATTCCTATCCCCTGGGGTTTAGGTAGAAACTACATGACTAGGGCCTAGGGACTCAGGGCCAAAACCTTTAGGAGCTTTAACCCTATCTCTGGGATGGGGATCGATTCTTTGAAATACCGTTATAATGTTTGGTCCTTTGGGACCATAGAACCACTTATAATAAAGATTTTGAGACTTGGTGAAAAAGGGGGCCGATTCTTAATATTGCGTTACAAAAAAGCCCCCATTTGTAACACATGGGACCAAAACATATGCGCCTAAGCCTTTTATAGTATCGAAACTTTCTAATTGGCGATTTTATGATGCTGCATTTGGTTACACCCCTCCAAGACTTGCGATCTACGATATGTGATAGCCCTTGGTTATCAGCGTCGACCTTTGGTTCTTTAAGTTATTTGTGATCGTGGGCCAACCCCCATATCGGAGTCTCTCAATTAGGGTTTTTCAATCAACGAACTTACTTTGATGCAACGATATTCCTCAACATGCAATCACCGATTTGCAATCTGACATCATCCTTTACCACGTGGCACCTTATCAGAACTAATCGCTGCTCAACAAGTGTCCTTATTGGATCCAATCTTTGTTCACCATGTGTCCCTTATTGGAACCAATATTTCCTTGCCACATGTCCCTTATTGGAACCAACCTTTCGCTGCCATGTGTCCCTCTAAGTAGAGAGAAAAGACCTCGTCCTTCTCTCATTTTGCCGATAAATCCTTTGTTAACCTGTATTCGGCCCTCCCCGACATTTTAACACTAACAACTTTAACAATATCACATATCTCAACTTTTGAGAATTGTCACCCTTGCAACATGTGATCGCTGATTTCCGATTGCGATATGCGATATGAAAAGGACCCTCGCCGACTGCCGATTTGCCGATATGATTGATCGTTGGTCGCTAATTGTTGCGCTATGTTTGAACCTCCAATCGTCGATATGCGATATCAGTGATCGCTAATTTGCTCCGACCTCTGCTGCTTGCCTCTTCAAATCTGTGATGTGCAAGATCCGAGACTCATACCTAAGCATTTTCCCTTTGTTTTCTAGTTTTGAAGAGTAAACTTGAACTTGCTCTAACTTTTGATATAGAAGTCAGTTTGAAGAATTGGATATACCATTAGAAAGCCGCTTCTGAGCACTTTATCATGAAAACACTTGCAAGATCATTTTATAGACACTTGACAAGCAAAAAACCTTCCCAACCTTAGAATGGTTTAATAAATGACCCTTTGAACATGAAAACCTTTTAGACTATGACACCCAATGATTCATAGGCTAAACTGACCAAAACGAATAGTAAGAGGCCAACACCATTGATTCCTATTATGGGAACCTAACATCGAATCCAATGGGGATGACAAGTTTGCTGGGAGGTGCCAAGAATAAAAAGCAGACTAGTAACTTAACCATTGGGTAATGGAGTCAACATAGAAACCGACTAACTTATATAGTTGAAAACTTTTAAAGAAATAAGAAATTTGACAACACATCACCAAAGTCTTAGGGCCTTCACCTCGGGCTTCAAACCATGATGATAATTTTCTGCTGCTGAGAATATGTACAGTCATATGATGTGGTCCCTCTAGTGTAGCCAATCAAGTAAATGGCTACTTGAATGAATATTCCTCATACTTCTAATGAGCAAGCATAAAAGTTATAATACTTGCAAACCCAACTACCACAAAAACTGTTGTCTATAATCCAAAAATATAAGAACAACCATTTTCCTTGATGACTGCAACAGATTGGCTAAAGTATGTTGAAAAACATGAAAAGTCACCTCTTTTGATAACTGCAACAAATCAACAAAAGGGTCTTCAATAATCTGAAGCATTAGCCCATCTTGAAAATCAATAAAAAGGAAAATACTCTCTTTGTTTTCAGCCACTAGCTTATCAACAACAAAAATATCCACATCCACGAGGTCTTCAACAATATGCTCTTCTTCATAATTTTCCTGCAATACTGGGTGCCCATTACTTGGAACAATTTCACTATCTAAAGCCTTTATGCATGCAAATTCAAAACTCTGATTTTCACAGACTTTTTCTTGAAATAATAATTCAAAAACGCTGAAGAACATCTAAAAAAAATCTTGATATTCTTCTTGGTCACTTAACAATTGGCAAGGTTGTTGAATATACCCATTAGACTTACAAGAAAAGACATGAGATTCAACATTAAGAGTACAATCTACTTCATTTCTAGCAAAAGAAGAAACCTTTGTCTGTTGGAAATTTTCCTGAAAACAAACAAAGTCTTCATCACCCCTGTTTTCAGATTCACAACTAGCTAAAGGACGATTACTTTGACTACATAAATCATTCAAGTAATCAACTATTGGATGATCAAAATCTGAAGAAGGCTGCTGCAATCTTTCACTGAAAGGGCCTTTAATGTAACAAGTAACAATGTCCTCAACTATGTCAAAATGTTGTTGCCAAGTTATGCTAGCTTCAACTTGCTTTCTTGCTTTCTTAGCGATCTTATAATTTTCTCTCAATAATTCAAATGTAGCGTAAATATAGGTAGAGAGCTAACATCATCAAATTCATTGCTTTCTTCATGTTCAATGTCAAAATTATAAGACTGCTCACCTGAATCAATACTTTCATCATATGCTTCAAGATGTCTGTCTTCCTTAAATTGCTGAAATTGAACATCCTCTTGTTGAGAACATGACACTGGTTGCTCTTCAGGACTGCCTTCAAATGAATAAATAAAACAATTAGTGTCTAACTCCTTGTGAGACAAATATCAATCTCTCCTTTTTCTTCCCATTTTGCTTGGCAAGGAGGCTTTCTTTGTTGTTTTTTGACAACATGTTCATTTTGCAAGGTGAATGTTTCCATCATCCATTCCATGGTTTTTATCATTGTGTCCAGCTTATGGTTCGACAATGGAGAAATCCCCTCCTTCATTGCTTCCTTCCTTTCAACTTCCATACTGGCCCGTTTTATCAACAAATTGGTTTCCACATCAACCACGACTTTCTGCATGTCCTCCAAAGTGGCAAGGTACCTCTCTTTGAGCTGATAAACAATCTCAGCCTCAAAACCATCTGGAAAATGAAGCATATCCAACCCGAGAGGTGGTTTTATATTTGAAGGTATGGCATTAAAAACTCTGTTAAATTTGGTTGAGAATCCTTGGATTGTCTCACCAGGCAACCTCTTTAGGTTCCGATATTCATCCATAATCTAAAAAAGGTTCACTTTGACCTCCCATTTGTCAATGAAAACGTCTTCAAAATATTGGAAGGAAGGAATGCTTCCAGCTGCCAGGATTTTATACCATGTCTTGATTTCTTCCATAAGGCTTTGAGCAAACAACCTTAATTTCATGTCCTCATAATCAACTTCCTCTATATCCATAAAGTTGATAATTCTGTTTACATGATGTCATGCTGTGACTTTGCTTGTACTATCAAATTTAGGCAGCCTTTGCCCATAATTATGTGGTAATGGGGCATACCGGGCAGCAGACAGGATTGATATCTGATAGGAAACTATATCAATTGGGCTATGATTATCAATTGGACCATTAGGGGAATTTTGAGGTCTAAAATGGGCCTCTTAAGAAAAATGTACAATCAAAATCAACTTTATAAGAACCAATAGGATTCAAGATGATGATGTCAACCACGAGGAATGATTCACCATTTTTGGAGTAAAAAAGTAAAAAGTTAAAAAAATAATAAAGTGATAAAACTATTTTTTCAACTCGTATTTTCAACTTATCTCCATAGGTTTTACTCAAATTTCGAGCGGGAGTACATGTTGGATGCAAAATTTGATTCCTCATCTAAAGAATACCCATGTTGCATACTTTCAATGGACCCTACTACACGAAAAATGAGAAATACATGAAAAACGTGATTGCAATAACGTTTTTAATTTATTTCTCATTTTTCATGTAGCAGGGTTCATCGAAAGTATGCAACATGAGTACTCCTTGGACGAAGAATCAAATTCTGCATCCAACGAGTGTTGCTGCTTGAAATTTGAGTAAACTCATAGGGAGATAAGTTGAAAATATGAGTTGAAAAACTAGTATGTTTGTTTGTTTGTTTGTTTGTTTGTTTGTTTGTTTTTTTTTTAAAATTTAATTTAATGATGTAATCTAATTTTTTTATTATTATTTCCACTATTATTTTATAATTTCCTTAGGAGGCCCATTTTAGATCTCAAAATTCCCCTAATGCTTTTGTTAAGGAAAACTAGTACAAACATGAGATACACTTGCAACTTCAGGTGAATGATGTACATCTCTCAAAGAAGACTCGTGTGGATATTTCAGGTTTAACAAATAAAAGGAAATCCCTTTGATATACTCAAGAAAAAACAGGAGGCAATTGATACAACAAAAAATTATATCCTGCAAAAATTTTAAGTTCAAGTACCTGACTCTCGCAAGTTGTTTTTTCATCCTTCCTTGATGAAGTTTGTCCTTCTGTAAATCTGTTTTGAAGTCTTGGAGTCACCAGGTAAATGATTTTAGCGTTTTTGTGTCTGACTGTTTTCCACCATCAACAATCAGTTATGAAACTGTAAAGATATTTCCCGGAGAAGATTAAAAATTTTGTTCCTTCCCCAGCAACAACACCAAAATGTTAGCACTCCGTAAATCCCTTAAGGCTAAGGAAAGGGATCCCAAAGGTAACTACAAACCACTTATAGGTTAAGGTCCAATGCCCCTAACCTTGGAGAGGGCTCTCTCATAGGATCAACCATCAATGAAAGAGTGATATGATATATATTTTAGACTAGTTATTAAGCTTAGAGGTATATACTATAAGGTTTGAAAAAGATTGTTGGGAGTGGAGGCCACTGAAGTATAATATTATAGAACATCAGGGCATGCATGAGCCATCTAGATAACAGAGGGAAGGTAGGCACATATTTCAAGTCAATTGTCAATTGTAGTATAGTGAAGAATGAGGGAAGCACAAAAATATTCAGTCAAATGTAACATAGCATATAATTATGAATTCTGCTACATAACTTATAACCAAATATTTAGAAGAACCATGACAGAGCAAAAAATAAATCTATCATGGATGAGATTCACAATTGTCTTTAGTATCTAAGGATGAATTCAAGACAACAAATTCATAAATGGATACTAGATTAACACAAAGGAAACAAAAAATTGATAACGCACACCACAAGAATCTCTGAAATGGATAACCAAAGTCTGCTCTGAGATTTTATTGAAATGTTTAGATACATGGCCTCTTCCTCTCAACAAATATCCATTCTCTTTTATTACATTGTATACTTAGCCTTTAAATACCCTTTTGGCTAAGGACCAGATACATTGCATTCATCCACTAAGCGGATCAAAAGGTATGTTTTATCATTTTTCCCAACGAAACAATAAAATTTGGATTAATTACAAGAACAACACTAACTTAGAAAATCATCTTCATCCTCATTTGCCTGTAATCCTATGGAAAATCCCAAACTGCCTGCTATGATGCCAAAAATCCTGCTAAAAATCCTCCTAATGCCCTGGTTCATTCCCCTTTTTTCTTTAACGACCTCATTTTGAACAATCAAAACCATCAAAACATGGAAAATTATCATCACTGTGGAAAAAATACAAGCACCTTTGCCTAAGCGCCTTCATGCATATTAAGCCATAAAACTATGGGCGGTAACCATCGACTTATGTCGCAAGTGCTTATCTCGCAAGTTTCCCTTATGCCTCCTTTTAAGATTTCCGGGATTTCCACCCTCCGAGATCCTTAGCTCCCAGCGCTAATTTGTTATTTCACGTGTCGAGAGGGCCGTGACCATAGGCTAATATATCAAAATTTTTATGAAATCAGAGCTTTTAGTTGTATTGTCGCTTTGAATATCACAGGGTGTGAACTTTGTGATATGCCTAGCTGCTGGGGTTTAGGTGAATACTACATGACTAGGGCCTGGGGACTCAGGGCCAAAACCTTTAGGAGATTTAACCTTGTGGCTGGGATAAGGGCCGATTCTTTGAAATACCACTGTAATGTTTGGTCCATTGGAACCATATAACCACTTATGATAAAGATTGCGAGACTGTGGAAAAAATACAAGCACCTTTGCCTAAGCGCCTTCATGCATATTAAGCCATAAAACTATGGGCGGTAACCATCGACTTATGTCGCAAGTGCTTATCTCGCAAGTTTCCATTATGCCTCCTTTTAAGATTTCCGGGATTTCTACCCTCCGAGATCCTTAGCTCCCAGCGCTAATTTGTTATTTCACGTGTCGAGAGGGCCGTGACCATAGGCTAATATATCAAAATTTTTATGAAATCAGAGCTTTTAGTTGTATTGCCGCTTTGAATATCATGGGGTGTGAACTTTGTGATATGCCTAGCTGCTGGGGTTTAGGCGAATACTACATGACCAGGGCCTGGGGACTCAGGGCCAAAACCTTTAGGAGATTTAACCTTGTGGCTGGGATAAGGGCCGATTCTTTGAAATACCACTGTAATGTTTGGTCCATTGGAACCATATAACCACTTATGATAAAGATTGCGAGACTTGGTGAAAAATGGGGGGGCCATTCTTTTGAATATTGCGTTACAAACAGTCCCCATGTGTAACACATGGGACCACATCATATGCCCCTGGACCTTTTATAATATCAAAACTTTCTAATCAATGATTTTATAATGTTGCATTTGGTTGCACCCCCCCAAGACTTGCGATCTCCGATATGCAATAGCCCTTGGTTGTCAACCTTGACCTTTGGTTCTTTAAGCTATTTGTAATTGTGGGCCAACCCCCGTATCAGAGCCTCTCAATCTGAGTTTTTCAATCAAGGAACTTACTTTGATGCAACGATATTCCTCGACATGCGATCACCAATCTGCAATCTGATGTCATCCTTTTCCACGTGGTACCTTATCAGAACCAATCCCTACTCAACACGTGTCCTTATCGGATCCAATCTCTCTTCACCATATGTCCCTTATTGGAACCAATATTTTGCTTCCATATGTCTCTTATCGAAACCAACCTTTTGTTGCCACATGTCCCTCTAAGGAGAGATAAAAGACCTCATCCTTCTCTGATTTTGCCGAGAAATTCTTTGTTAACCTGTATTCGACCCTCCCTGACACTTTAACACGAGCAACTTTAACAATATCACATATCAAAACTCTTGAGAATTGTCATCCCTAAGACATGCAATCTCCGATTGCTGATTGTGATATGCGATATGCAAAGGACCCCTGATGACTGCCGATTCGCTGATATGACTGTTTGCTGGTGACTAATCAATGATATGCCCTCACTGTTGGACTGTGCTTGAACCTCCAATTGCCAATACACATTATCGACGATCGTTGATCGCTGATTCACTTCGACCTCCGCTGCTTGCCTGTTCAAATCTGCGATATGCGAGATCCAAGACTCGTACTTAGGCATTTTCCCTTTGTTTTCTAGTTTTGAAGAGTAAACTTGAACTTGCTCTAAATTTTGATCTTGAAGTCAGTTTGAAGAACTAGATATACCATTGGAAAGTTGCTTCCGAGCAATTTATCATGAAAACACATCCACGATCATTTTGCAGACGCTTGACAAGCAAAAAACCTTCCCAACATTAGACTGGTTTGATACACGATCCTTTGGACATGAAAACCTTTTAAATTGACACCCAGTGATTCATAGACTAAACTGACAAAAATGAATAGTAAGAGGCTAGCACCACTGGTTCTTGTTATGAGACCCTAACAACAACCACCAACTAGCTCATTGTGCCATTTCTCCACCACCTGAGCCAACCATGTGGTCCCTCGCCCATCTACCATGGTCGTATGTTTGAAGGTGGGTCTCTCGAACCTAAAGGTATGCCTTGTCATTTGGTAGTTGAGTATTGTAGTTTGTTTATAATGGAAACTTCTAGGCATGGATTAATGGGGGGATTCAACATAAATAATGAGGTAGGTCTGTTCCCTTGTCCCCTAGACCCCTTTTGGATATTAACCTTACATTCTAGTCTCATAGGATCTCTTTTACTGACCATTTGGCTTTAGGGATGGTATTTCATGGGAAACCTCGATTTTGGTTGCATGGTCCCACTCCCTTATTTGCTCATATTACCTTTTTTCCACTCATTATTACTCCATTCATCATTTCTCCCACCTGGGTCCACATTCCCCAATTGGGTCCATATAGGGTTAGCTCTCCCCTTCCCTTGGCCCACATTCGGGGCTAAACTTGGAATGATGCCCCAGATGTTGATGCAGCTAAAAAGAAAGATAAAAGCATATTTGGCCACATTCAATAAGGAAAATGTACCACAAAATTCAAAAGATGGCAGGGACAAACACATTTAACACGTGGAAAAAAGCCAATACATGAACTCTACCCCATCATCATGGCCATCACCCTAGTTCCTACAGGTTCTATGAGCCTCCTTCATCATATAAGAGCCTATGATTGTCCCAACCCACTGGTGGGCAATGAATTGCCCTACCTTAAAAGGGGGTATTCACTGCTATATCTTATGGATCACGCTCTTACCCCTTGATCCCCAAGTAATTAATCAAAGGAAAAACATAAAAAGACAAAAGGCATATAAAGAAGGGTGGAAAAATCAAGGCCGATGCACCTCATGTACCATGAGTGGTCCCTCCTATACATTATAAACCCAAGTGTGGGATTCCCTTTTATTAGCTACCCTTGTACCCTAAAATGTGGCCCAGGGTTTCCCCTTTTCATCTCCTACTTCATTCACCTATCTGTCACATGCCATGACCTTTTGAAGGGTGTAGCTTGAACATATTATCCTCTTTAGAAGTAGAAACCACCTAATAGGATACTTGGTTAACCACATTTGGAGTTTATGAGACATTGGCACATCCCAAAGCCCATTATGGAAGGGCATGCCATTATGAAGTCTCCACCTATGGTCCAAGATTGGTAAGCTCATTTACTCGATTTCTCTAATGACTTGTTCTACTAGAAGGCTAGGGGACGAATTGGATCTTATGTAGGATTGCATATGGTCTCCATCTTGCGGTTGGTCTCCCTATACAGGGTCCTAATCCTACACAGGGCTACATTGGCACATGTAGGGTGTGTGTTGAGAGCCATGGGCTTCCACAACAATAGAAAACACTCCATGGATCCTCGAGGATGATCAAAGATGCTCAAGATATTCCCATTAGACGAGGAGGATGCACCTGGTTCACCTTTTGCCCAACTGGTCCCAAGGATGTACTATGCACTTGGTAGCTGACCCATGGCTTGTAGGATGATGTGGCATCTCCTACACCATCATCAGAGCCCTTATAGATGATCTATGTGCGTCCTCGACTCATTTGGAGACCCATGATGTTATTATTGTGACCCCACACCCATTGGGAGAACCATAGGTTTATTGTTTGGAGAACAAGGGGCCAACCTTTTATCCATCAGTTTTGAGGGTCCTACTCTTCATTATGGCACCCATGGACCTCATTAGGCCTCTTAGAGGGCCCTAAGACATGCATAGATTATTATTTGACCTCTTGAGAGGCGTATTCTTTCATTTATTAGCTAGTTTGGTAGGTTTGTCACCAAAAGTTGGATTATTAGAACATTATTTTATTTTTGGGGCTTATGTAGGCCAAGGAGGCTAATTCAAACTCCTCATTAGTGTATAAATAAAAGTGAGATGAGTTCATTTTCTCATCATCACTTTGGATTGGATCTTTTCTCTCACTTGAAAATTTCATTCTTTTTTCTTGAGGATGAATTGGAGTTTTATGATTGAATTTTGATGTGTGGATATTGGTCTATCTTATCTTGGAGCTTCTCCTTTTTCAATTGTGGATGGTTGGATATATTCTGTTACATGTAAGTACAAACTTTTAATGTTATTTTTGTTATAATTTCTCATATACATTGGACTGAGATTTTCACTATTTTTAGGGCTAATTGTTGCATGCATTTACTGCTTTAAATTGTGGAATTTTGTCTCTATCATAACATCTCTCAATGTATGGGCCATGTAATGTGAATGAAATATCCTAGGGGTAATCCTAACAATGAATTGACCTTGATAAACCATCTCCTTTGTACATCGAAGTATAAAAGTTGCAAGATTGATTCTCTTTGACCTAGAAGGCTAGTGAAATAGTCTTGGGGCCTCCTTGACTAAGAACCAAAGGTACTCACCTATATTCATCATAGAATCCATTCTCCCAATACTAAGGCACTGTCTACATGGAGGAGGTCACCTAAAATCACATCTTTTTCACCTTTTCTCAGGTCTAAGCAAGTTGGATCACCTAGGGCATCATTTTCCCCGCAAACTGTCCCTCCAAAAAGTTCGATCTCTTAGGGTCTCCTGTGCTGGTGTCTCCTCAAGGGCTCTTCCAATTTTGAAGCCATTTCAACGGTGGAGTTGTGAGAAAATCCAAGCCCTAGATCCAAGATCAAAATTTTCCCTAACATCCCCAAGGCTAGTGCCTCATAGGATCAAGTCAACACCTTCAAGTGAGAATTCCTTCTTTGATCCTTTCCCCCACCTTGTCCAGGGTAAGAACATCATTGGTTTTCATACTCTTTCCTCATACCCTAGATTGGGTCCACTTGGTCCCATGTGGTCCTATTCCTTTGAAAAGACAATTCTTCAAGAACCATCCAAGATACCAATTTCAATAAGGATTTTTGGGATTGGGAAACTCCTCCAAAAGTCATATCCCATAAACCTAACCCTCAAATCCTCCCTTCCTTTCCCTAGAAGAAATTGTACCTTGCTTAGAAAGCAAGCAAGCTCCATCCTTGAAGCTCTTTTGGGAAAGGGATTATTTGGGTCTCTCATATCCATTCATTGATTCATCCTTCATCAACGACTCCATTATATATTGGGATATACTGCGTCTCTTCCCATTGGTGAAAGTACGTAAATAGAAGGGAGCCTTAGCTAAGGTTACAGTGGGCTAAGTCTCCATTTGTTGCCCTTGGTCTAGCATTTTCCCTTTAGGGATCCCCTTTAGGTGCCTTGCTAGTTTGAGCGGTAACATTTTGGTGCTGCTTCCGGGGACACAAAACATGTGTTTTGTTCCACATACGACGTATTGACATATTATTATTAGCGACTGCATTGGAAGAATGAATCCTTAGTTCTTCATTGAAATTTAAGGTCGGTGCTTGTAGGGTGAAGCAATCATTTTTCTAGGCATCTTTAATTTCACCTTGGTGACTCCCACATATTTTTCTTGTATACCTCAAATAGGTTGTCATTCTTTGATAAATTTCTTGCTTTGGACATTCCTAGCATCCCTAGGCATTGTTGAACCTCAGAATTACCCTCTCCTTGACAGTTTTTCTCACCTTTTTCCCTCACTTTCTCATAAGGTTACAGACCCCAATCAATGATAAATCTAAGTTTTGTCTTAAGGAAAGCATTAAAATGATTGCCATATTATATTTTCATGTTCTTGCTATTTAAGTAGATTTTTGCAATTTAGCTACAGAAGGCAACCTATTCTGCAACTAACTGTGGATTCCGTAGCTACTCTCATGGTTTTGCAGGTTCCAGGTGTCAAATGAAGAATTGGGCCACATAGGCATTTCTAGAATCATCTCCACATGGATTCTATCCTATTCACTCGGTCCAGATCGACAGAAAAGCGAGCCTAAGATCATGGTCAAAGATGGAGTCAAAATACGTTATCCGGAAGCAGTAGGACTCTTGATTTGCTCTTTCATAGGAAATCAAGATTCCAACAATCCTATTGCAAATCTAATTCGAATTAGACACCTGTAGCAAGTTTATCTCACAAACAATTATGTTATTTTCCTTTAAATATCAATTACATAGAACCGAGAAACAATTTAGAAATTAAGTGTTAAGCTTAGCCTTTTTGCTGATACTCTGTATTCAGACTTCATTTATCATAATATAAAGTTTGTGTAGAGAATGATTGGTTAAGAGCATCTTTAACTAGCTAGCAGTCCAGCCAAATCAGTTGCAGAGGGCCCCTGCACTGGAGGAGGATTTTTTATTGTTGTTTTTAGTTCAATTTTCGTTACTCTATTTTCAGCAAATCTGTTTTCTAATTAGGATAATATTTCATTCCAGTTTTTGATCAATAGCATAGTGATAATTCACAACTGTGCAACCTTGTTCTTCTAAGATATTCCATGGAGAAAAATAACTCTGTTTCCAAATTGAATTAAAATTGAAGTGATAAGAATACACAGTTGCTTAGTTTTCTTACAGTTTTGTCATTGATTTTCTTAGAACATATTTGTCAATTAACTGTGTTAATGGATGTTTTCAAAAGCCATTTCAAGATGATGGTGATCCTAAACTACATGGTTAAATGTCTAATTCACACAATGATTGAAATTACTCAGTACATTGTTATTAGCTTCCTAGGGACTTAGGAACTAAGGCATAATTGACTTCTTACATAGCACATCAAGAGGGTAATGCTTCACATTTGAATTTTGGAGAAAGTCAAAATTGCATTAGTTGTTTATAGTTATTTTTACACGCTTTCATCTTTTTGCTTTTAGATTCTCACTTAGTTGCATAGTTTGCTTATTTTTCTAGGACATTAGAAGTTAAAGTACAAACAATTGCTTATGCTCCATCTCAAGAGGATCATACTTCATAATTGAATGCTAAAGTGACCAGAAGTACTTTAATTGATTTCATTTTCTGTCTTTACTTCAAACAAACACTGCAATTTCATTTTTGGTTTTAAGAATTAGATCCATGTATTAGGAGTAATGATAAGATAAGATAGATGATTTGTTTTCCAAATTAGGTTCTAACTAGCCAACAATTTTTGGTTTAGAGAATTATATTAACTTAGGAACATTTCTTTAGACTCACTTAAATCTTCTCATAGTTTTAGGTTGAACATTCTTAGACATCAAAGAACAAAAACCCCCCAAAACAACATAAAATACAAAACAACGAAGTAAGAAAAGGTTAACTAAGCACATATAGTGCACTACACTTCATCAGTTTACAAACCTCGGTTGATAATTTATGCAAGCAATTTAGGACACTAAATTGACTAAACATTTTGGCACCATTGCCGGGGAAATGTAATTATGTAACCTCATCTCTTACATCTAAAAAAAATGATATGCGTAGAGAAAGAGACTCTCGGGGTAGATTCATAGCTAGAGGCATGAGTTTAATTCCTACAACACCACTTACTCCACCAAGACTAAGAAGAGATACACCTCCATCTCAAACTCATATTCCACATTTTACTAGCCATAGACTTCCTGAAATTTTGAGGTCAGAAATCCAATTAAGAGGATCTCCTACTTCATCCACTAAGGCAGTCCTAGAGGAAGAAAATCTTGGATCTCCAACAGAAAGAGTAACCTTTTTCACCTCTACAGGGGAACATATTTTAGTTGAATAATTAGAAATTCCTAGTGGAGAGGAAGAAAGATAACCCTTCTTCAATACACCATTGATAGAGGAACTAAAGGAAGAACAATTAACCTTGCAGGATTAACTTTGAAGAATCTATAATGGCAGGAAGAGAAGCAGAAGAAGAAGTAATAAATGGAGAAAATTTACTATTTGGAGGAGGAAGAGGTGGAGGAAATAGGGAAGTTGATAATTATTTTGAATTCCCTATAGTTGGTGAAGATACAAATGCCACAATGAAAAATATCTCACCTTCTGTCGTCCCAAATTTCCATGGATTAAAAAGTGCAGATCCTGAAACCTTTTTATCTGAATTTGATGTCTTGTGCAAAACTTATGATTATTTACAAGGCTCTCAAAAACTTAAGTTGTTTCCTTCAACATTGAAAGGATATGCTTTAAAATGGTTCATGGGGTTGCTCACTCAGTCTATTAGGACATGGAATGACATGAAGAAAGCATTTTTGGAAAGGTATTTGGATTATTGCGGGCCTATCAATCACAAGGATGAAGTGTTTAAATGATGCAAAAAGAGGATGAAAATTTGGAGGATTTAATTGAAAGATTCAACTATAACATAAAAAGAGCAAAAATGGAGAACTTAGATCAGGATACTTTAAAAGCTATTTTATTAAAATCCATTAGAGATGAGTGGATAAACATCCTTAATATGATGGGGAAGGAGATATCTCTCAAATTCCATTAAATGACATTGGAGAATTATGTATTCATCTCTCAAGAGGAAAAGCCAAAACTCAAAAAGGTAAAAGAGATCCTTCTCTTACTAGAGTGAATAAATCTGCAACTGGATCAGTGAGTAGGGCATAAATTGGAACACATGATTGATGAATTTAAAAAAAATATTCTAGGGAGCCTTAGTGGAAATATAGACACTCTTAAGATACAAAACAAGCAGAAAGTCGAGACTGATGCTTTAGCTATTTTCTGTCCCAAATGCAGAAAGAAGCATGCTTTAAGAGAATTCCCTTTGGATGCAAAAATCATAGAGACTTGTGTGATTTATTCAGAAAACCATGAAACCGAGAGTTGTCCTTCAATTCATGTTCTTAAGGTTGTTTTTCAAGAAGAAACAACTTCAAATCCAACAAAATCTCTTTGCTTTGTCTCTAGAAGACCTTGGCAGGGGCCACAAACTCAGGGTTTTAACAATGAAATGTATAATCAACCCCCACCAAATTGGAATTTTTGGTAGCAACCTTGGCCTCAATCGCAATTTCAATTTCAATTTCAACCTTGGGCTCAAGGAATGCAAAACCCCTATGGAATATTCTCTCAATACTATCAATATCCTCCATCATATCCAAACTATCCTCCCCAACAAAATCAACAACCCCAACTTCAAAACCAAAATTCTCAACTTTCTCTACCATTCCCATAGACACCAAATCAGCTACTTACCCAACCATTACCAAACCCTAACAATAAAAATCCTCATAATACCTATATGGTGGAAGGACAACAATTTCCAACTTATGTGATCACTCCTCTAGATCTCAACGATGTCCAACTAAGATTTGGGAGGATATTAGAAAAGAAAAATCCTTTTGTAGTTATTCAAGAACAAGACAATTCTAAGGAAGATTCTCTATAGCCAAATAAAAGTTTTGGAGAAGGAACATATCTTCAAAACCAAAACACTGAAAATGAAAAACAAAAAGAACTAATAAACTCAACTCCTATCATAGAGCAACCAGTAATATTGACTTCTACAGCTCCTTTTCTTGAAAGATTACAAGTTGATAGAGGGGTAGAAAAACATATTATGTTGTCTAATTATGATTTTCTAGAAGAATTGAAAAATGTTTGTATCAAAATTCCTTTGTTACAAGCCATTAAGGAAATTCCAATTTTAGCTAAAACAATAAAGGAGTTGAACATGAAGAAACCAGGAAGATAGATAAAAGAAGTAAAAAGAATTCAACTTGTAGAAAAAATAACAGACATAATGATGGGAAAATTTCCATACAAAAATATTTAGATCTAGGAAGTCCAGTTGTAAAAACACATATCATTGGAGTTGAAATTCCGAATACATTGATTGATTTAGGAGCAACAATAAACATCATGAGCAAATAAAGCATGGAATAACTCAAGCTTCATAATCTTCTTTATACACCTACATTACTGCAATTGGCAGATAGATCTGTAATCAAACCAGATGGTGTGTTAGAAGATATTTCAGTGTCCTTAGACTCTCGGGAGTACCCTGTTGATTTTATGATCTTAACCCCTAAGAACAATCTAGGAGGACATCCACTTATATTAGGAAGACCTTGGTTGGCTACAACTGATGCTTTCATTAGTTGTAGATCTGGTGATATGTATATCTCTGATGTTAACTCAACTAAGAAATTCACTCTATATCCTCCAACAAGAACAATCACAGAGATAGATGATAAAGAATGGATTGATGATGAAAATGATATTCAGCCTCTCTTTACTATTTCAACAATTAGGGAAGATAGTCAAATCTTAAATACAATGGAAAATTTTGAATCATCTCCAGAATATGAACATGATAAATTTCAAGAAAAATCTAATATTGAATATTTGTCATCTAGGCAGATGTCTCTTTATTCTATGGAAGAATTTGGTAGCCCTACAGTTGACATATTTCCAGGAAAAACATTGAACATAAACAATAAATTGGAAAAAGTACAACAGGAAAAGCTAATCAAAACACTACAACAACATTCTTCTGCATATGCATGGGAATACACAGACATGAAAGGAATTAGTCCTAAGACTTGTATACATAACATCTAGATTGAGGAAAATTGTAAACCTATCAGACAACCTCAAAGAATGATGAACCCCATTCTTAGGGAAATAGTGAAGGAGGAGTTGCAAAAATTGTTGAATGTAAACTTCATTTACCCAATTTTAGATAGCTAGTGGGTTTCCCCTCTAGTGATTGTGCCTAAAAAGAATGGTAAATGGAGGGTATGCATTGATTATCGAGAATTGGATAAGGCTACCCTAAAAGATCATTTTCTTCTACCCTTTATATATCAAGTGTTAGATACATTAGCAGATAAGAAGTATTTTTCATTCCTGGATGGTTTTAGTGGTTACAATCAAATTCAGGCAGCACCTGAAGATTAAGATAAAACCACATTCACCTGTCCATGGGGAACTTATGCCTACCGAGTATTTCTTTTTGGATTGTGCAATGCACTTGCAACATTCCATAGGGAAGTACTAGGAATTTTTTCTGATCTAATACATGATTGTGTAGAGGTGTATATGGATGAACTCACAATTTATGGGAATACATTTGAAGAAGCTTTAGAAAATTTGGAAAATATTCTTAATAGATGTAAGGAAGAAAACCTTTCACTAAGCTATGAAAAATGTTTTATGATGTTTATAGAAGGGATTGTTTTAGGACATCACATTTTAGGAGATGGAATTAAAGTCGATAAATCTAAAGTTGAAGTCTTCTCTAAACTACCAATTCCAAATTGTCAAAAGGATGTTAGAAGTTTTCTAGGATTCACAGGATACTATAGAAGATTTCACTAAACTAGCATCCCTACTCTTCAAATTATTCATCAAAGATTGTGAATTCAATTGGAATCCTGATTTCTAGTTGGCATTTGAGACTTTAAAAGAAAAAATTTATGAAGCGCCCATCCTAAGAGGTCCAAATTGGAAACTACCCTTTTACATTTCAACAGATGCTTCAGATACAGCTCTGGGAACTGTATTAGGACAAAAAAATGTGATCCTCTACGCCATCTATTACACAAGAAAGAATTTGACTCCTACTGAGTTAAATTACACTGTAACTGAAAAAGAATTCTTAGCTGTTGTTCATGCTATCAACAAATTTAGACATTACATAACTGGCTATGAAATCTTTGTTCATACAGACCACTCTACAATTAGGTACTTAATGAATAAATCTATTACTAATTGCAGAGTTACAAGATGGTTATTACTCTTGCAAGAATTCAACATCACTATTCTAAATAGACCTGGAAAACAAAACACAGTTGCTGATTTCTTGTCTAGAATTCAAAATATCAAAGATGACACTCCAGTTGAAGATAAATTTTTTGATGAATATCTTTTTGCAGTAACTACTCAAACCCCTTAGTTTGCAGATATTTCCAATTACTTAGTCACAGGAAAATCACTTTCACATTTGTTTCCTAGGGAGAAAATAAAAACCATTCAAATAAGTGCAAAATACTCATGGATTACTAATGAATTGTATAAAACAGGTCCAAATCTCATGATCAGAAGATGTGTTCGAGAAGATGAAATGCCTGAAATTCTTAAGGCATGTCATGATGAACCTTGTGGTGGACACTTTGTTGACAAGAGGAGAATCTATAAAATCCTTCATTTAGGATATTATTGGCCATCCATCCTCATATATGCCAAAGAATATGTCACAAGGTGTGATAGCTGCCAAAGGGTAGGAAAACCTGCTCCTTTAGATGAAATGCCACTACAAACTCAGGTACTCACTGAACCTTTTAAAAAATGGGCCTTCGATTTTTTTGGAGCAATTAATCCTCCATTTAAACAAAAGAAGTATATTTTGGTATGCGCCAATTATGTCACTAAATGGGTAGAGGCTAAAGCATTATCTTTTGCTAATGAAAAATATGTAGTTAATTTTCTTTTTGAGGATATCTTCACTCATTTTGGTGCTCCAAGAGAAATTGTGACAAATCAGGGCTCTCAATTTACATCTAAAATGGTGAAAATGCTTGTGGAAGATTACAAGATCAAACACAGAAAGTATACTCAGCACCCACAAACAAATGGTCCAGTTGAATCTACCAATAAGGTGATTGAAGGGATTCTCACTAAGACTGTACATCTACACAAGAGAGATTGGGCAGAAAGGCTTCCTGAAGCCTTAGGGGCCTACAGAACTACATGGAGGAACACAATAGGACATACTCCCTATGAACTTGTTTATGGGAAGCAAGTCCTGTTCCCTATAGAGTTTCAAATCAGAACCTTCAAGATGACAGTCTAATTGGGACTTGATTTATCAGAAGCACAAAAACATAGATTGGAGCAACTCAATGAGCTTGATGAAATTAGACAAGATGCAGTTCAAAGAACTAGTATAGTCCAGAAGTAAAGGGCTAATTGGCATGATAAGTATATCAAAGAAAAGAAGTTTCAAGCAGGGGATCAGGCACTTTTGTTCGATTCAAAATTCAAAGCTTTTCAAGGAAAGTTCCAGACTCATTGGCTTGGGCCATATGAGATTGAAAAAGTCTTTGCTAATGGAGCTGTGAAGATAAGGACAATAGATGAAAGAAAGGTACCTCTTCTTGTGAATGGTCATCGGTTGAAGATATATCATAAACCAATTTCAGGAGAGGATTTTATCAAGATTTTCTAGGACAACACTAAAATGAAGTTGGAGAAGAAGAATTCTTCTTCTTCACTAACTTAGCTTTTATTTTTCCTATATATATATAAAATCACATATAAAAATAAAATATATATATAAGTATGAAAACAAATCATTGATTGGCATACTTATACAGAAAATGCAGGGTGAAAATTAGAGATTTCTGACATCCTATATTTTCCATTTCTTTTCTGTAATAAGTAGTGACATAAAGCTACATGCATTTGCAGTTCATAATCTACAAATCCATTTCTTTACAGTTTCATTCCATTTCACCATCATATTCCATTTCCATTCCATTCACATTCATGTTCCATAGCCATACTTCCTTTTTGTACAAATCACATTCTGCCGCTAATTCCATTCTGCAGCTAATTCAATTCTGCAGCCATATCTCATTCAGTAGCTTTGACACAATTATACAACTTACAAACAAATGATAATTGCAAGGAGTTGAAGAATTATGTTTTGAAGACCAACACGCTAAAAGGGTACCTAAGGATCAACACCAAAGAAAACAACAAACGAAAATGTTAAGTTCTAAAATGTAAAGTGAAAAATTTATTTTAATAGCAAGGTTAAAACATAAAGCATGTATAATATGGATATTCATATGTTTCCTTGACGAATCATCATTTGATTTGATTGCAATCTCCATCATACTACATATCAGCCACATCCTCAATATTTTGTTGCATAACAGTCCATAATTGACTCCCTCGTTGATCATTAACGGTCATGACTACGACGTGACATACTTGTCTACGTTTCTCCAAAACCCCTACCATCTATTTATTCATACCAACCCGCACTTCCTTTCACCATATTCGTAGGTAATTCATAAAACAAGGAAGGGTAGTTTTGAAGGTTGACAACTTTGCACAGTAGAAGGCATGGGGCTAATTGTCAAATCAGAACCGGTAGGAGAAAAGTACATGGAAGGATACCCACAAATCAAAGAAATGTTGTAGAAAGATGGATGGCTTAAATTCATCAAGAAATTTGATGATTTTCATAAAGAGATTACAAAAACCTTTGCTCGATCTTTTAATGGCTCACAGGTAGAAATTGGAGATATCAAATTTGTAGTGACCGAGTCATTCATGGCCTAGGCTACAAAATTTCCTAGGCATGGTGAAAGATGGTTCAAGAATAAGGAGTTCCAAAATGAATCATGGAAAATAATACTCAAAAACCCAGGTATGGATGTCTTCGTTTTTAGAAAAGGTATCCCCAACTCAGCGCTTAAAAGTAAATGGAGGAACATGTTCTTGATTTTACAGAAATTTATCACTTGTGAAGGGTGGTTTGGTTGCATGTATGTCTAACATATCCGTTTACTAATGAATTTATTAGAAAAATGGGAAATTAATCTTCCTTTATTCCTGCTAAATAGTTTAAAAAGGATGGCCTCAAATGTGCAAAAGAAACTATAGTTCATAGATACAACCATGTATCATCATGGGTTGATAAAGATATTGGTTCAGTTTCATTTAAATAGCATAGGAGATACTTGGGAGAATTTCCTTATTAGAAACCATTTTCAAGAAGCACCAAAGTCACCTAAAGAAGATAATGTCAGAAGAAGTAGAAGAAAGAAGACAGATATAACTATTGAAAGTAGACCTGAGTCTTCATTGTAGAAGAATGATGAAAAGCTAATCTCTAAAGAATTGACAGAGATCAGAAAGCAAATCAAGACAAGAAGGAAGATATGAAGGGAGAAAAAGGTTACAAATAAGGAAAATGTAAGTCCTTCACAACCTAGAAGGAGCTCTAGACTCCGGTGTTTGATAAAGAAAACATCATCAAAAAGGATAGAGCTTATAAATTTAGACGAGGAAACCCCAGTACTATCTCCTGTTAACATCTCTTCTACACACAGTCCTCAAAATTCTCCTGTTTATCAGTTTGAAGGTAGCCCCAGTAGAAGATCTCCAGGCATAGACCCAGTGCAACAACAAATATATGATTATATAGAATTATTGGAGAAGAGCAATGCCTCAATGAACTTAGAACCTTTTGTCAATCCACAAGAACCTCTAATTGATGCTCTCAAACATGATATTTGTGAATTAGAGATATCCAATAGACATATCAAACAGGAAAATGAGACCTTGAAGGAACAAAATAATTTGGACAAGGAAATTCATGATGATATCATTTTGCATCTAGGACTGTGGTATAAGAAAAATAGGAAATTGAAAAGAAAGAATAAGGTTTTGAACAAAGCAGTCATTAACCTCAAGTACAAGCTTCTTATGAGGAGGCCTAGAATGGCAGCCACTTCAAAGAAGAACAAAAGAAGGAAATTGGATGTACTAGCAGAGGTGTCTGAGCAAATGTAGTACGGAAGAAGAACTCACATTTTTGGCAAACTGCATGAGGACATGCAATGATTTTGCAGTAGGGGTATGTTGAACCTCAGAGTTACCCTCTACTTGACAGTTTTTCTCACCTTTTTCCTTCACTTTCTCATAATATTACTGACCCCACTAATGATAAATGCTAACTTTCGTCTCAAGGAAAGCATTAAAATGATTGCCATATTATATTTTCATGTTCTTGCTATTTGAGTAGATTTTTGCAATTTAACTACAGAACGCAGCCTATTTTGCAGCTAACTGTGGATTCCGTAGTTACTCTCATGGTTTGGCAGGTTCCAGGTGTCAAATGAAGAATTGGGCCACATGGGCATTTCTAGAATTATCTCCACATTGATTCTATCCTATTCACTCGGTCCAGATCAACAGAAAAGCGAGCCTAAGATCATGGTCAAATATGGAGTCAAAATACGTTATCCGGAAGCAATAGGACTCTTGATTTGCTCTTTCATAGGAAATCAAGAGTCCAACAGTCATATTGTAAATCTAATTCGAATTAGACACCGGTAGCAAGTTTATCTCACAAACAATTATGTTATTTTCCTTTAAATATCGGTTACATAGAACCGAGAAAGAGTTTAGAAATTAAGTGTTAAATTCAGGCTTTTTGCTAATACTCTGTATTCATACTTCATTTTATCATAATATAAAGTTTGTGTGGCAAATGATTGGTTAAGAACATCTTTAACTAGCTAGCAGTCCAGCCAAATCAGTTGCAGAGGGCCCCTGCACTAGAGGAAGGTTATTTTATTTTATTTATTTATTTTTATTGTTGTTTTTAGTTCAATTTGCATTACTCTGTTTTCAACAAATTTGTTTTCTAATTAGGATAATATTTCATTCCAATTTTTGATCAATAGCATAGTGATAATTTACAACTGTGCAACCTTGTTCTTCTAAGATATTCCACAGAGAAAAATAACTCTGTTTCCAAATTGAATTAAGTTTGAAGTGATAAGAATACACAGTTGCTTAGTTTTCTTACTGTTTTGTCATTAATTTTCTTAGAACATAATTGTCAATTAAATTGTGTTAATGGATGTTTTCAAAACCATTTCAAGATGATGATGATCCTAAACTAAATGGTTAAATGTCTAATTCACACAGTGATTGAAATTACTCAGTACATTGTTATTAGCTTCCTAGGGACTTAGGAACTAAGGCATAATTGACTTCTTACATAACACTTCAAGAGGGTAATGCTTCACATTTAAATGTTCGAGAAAGTCAAAATTGCATTAATTGTTTATATTTATTTTTACATGCTTTCATCTTTTTTCTTTTAGATTCTCACTTAGTTGCATACTCTGCTTATTTTTCTAGGACATTAGAAGTTAAAGTACAGATAGTTGCTTATACTCCATCTCAAGAAGATCATACTTCATAATTGAATGCTAAAGTAACCATAAGTACTTTAATTGATTTCATTTTCTGTCTTTACTTCAAACAAACACTGCAATTTTATTTTTGGTTTTAAGAATTAGATCCATGGATTAGGACTAATGATAAGATAAGATAGATGCTTTGTTTTCCAAATTAGGTTCTAACTAGACAAGAATTTTTGGTTTAGAGAATTAGATTAACTTAGGAACATTTCCTTAGATTCACTTAAATATTCTCATAGTTTTAGGTTGAACATTCTTAGACATCAAAGGAAAAAAACCCCCCAAAACAACATAAAATACAAAACAACGAAGTAAGAAAAGGTTAACTAAGCACATATAGTGCACCTGATCTGATATTCGATCTAAGACAATTAATAAGGTATTACAGACTCATGTGCATGGATGTGCTCATGTTATTTTGTGCAACGGATCGATAAGATTGTGAAATACACAAGCAATAAAGCAGTAAAAGAAATCATAATAAGCAACACATATAAACACAACAAGTTTAATAAGGAGTTCACCCAATACTCCTCGGCTATGTCTCCTGGTCCCGCCTTCAGTGGTGGCCTCGCTATTATGTCTTCATAGCATAGTTTTTACAACAGTGAGCTCAATTTGAGTCTCACACAACAGATACAAATCAGTAAGACTGTACTTGGATTCCCCAAGTCTCTCTTGAGTACACAGACTCTCCTCACTGACTCTTGGTCTCTGTTGATCCAATAGTATGAGCCCAATCTGAGACTCAATACATGACAGGTGTGCAGAGGAGTTTGCTTGAACCTCTCAAGCCTTCTCTGGAGTACACAGATCTCTAACTCTCTTTGTCTTTGCCTTAACTCTGGCTCGACGCTTCCTTTGCTTCTTCAGGTCAGTTCCTAACTTGCTTCTTCTCTCCGCTTTTAGCTTATTGCCTCCTGCTTACTCTCTATCAGTTTGTGGCTTTAAAGTCAGTCTGCTCCCTGAGTGTTTGTTTCTGCTTCTCTGCTTTCCGGTTCCCTTGCCTCTGTCCATTTGAATCCATATGTCTTGCATAATTAGTCACTGTATAACACCTCATAGGGAGGTGGCTCCTTATTTCATAACAGATGAGTGTTAGTTCTCTTGGACATATTTGAAACAGTCGTTTTTTCCGTTAACTCCAAGTATTCCCGCAAAACATGACCTTCTGCCAACACATAGTCCATATTGGACTTCAAATCCTATGTGATCTTGCTTTATAATCTTGTCAAATCCAGTCATCCATTGGAACGCGTCTCCATCGTTGATCTGGGGGCCCCAGATCCTACGATTGTCGTTCATATCAGGTGGTTGAGTAGCATGATGTCTACTTGTCCAATGTGAGCGGTTCTCTCTCTTTTCTGCCGGGACGCCTGGAAGTCACTGTATGGCATCGAGCAAAACTCAGTTGAAACTGCTTACCACTCGAAGCCCGTCCGATATCCTGCCCGTCCGATATCCTCGTTTTATAATTATTTCGGGTCTGGGTGCTCGGGGCTTCTCTTCACTGAGAGGTTTGCCCTGCGATATGCGATTAGTGACTTGCTCGTTGGTGTCAGCACACGTTACCGTGGTCCACTTCTCTATGCACTAGATCAACATCCCTCGTTGATCCGCACTGATTGCCATTGCAATTGTCTGAGGATTCCCTCCGATAGCTTGATCTTTATAAGACTTTGAATCTTTGACATGATTTTTAAAGAGTTTATGAAAACTTAGAGAGTGTTCTAGGATCCATTTAGATCACGCCTTCCCACTGAAAAATCTTTTGGACCACCAAAAGTTGGTTTTTAAGCATCAATCAAGTGAGGATATAGATTCCTCGCTTGCCCAATTTCTATCCATCTTGCACTGTTTGGTTTTGAACCTTTGAGTCCAATTCTGAGGTACTCAACATCCCCTCTACGCGTAGTTTTCACCTTCTTGTCCATAACTGTATCTTCCTGCAATTCATTGAGATATTCAGGCAACAGATCATCAATAGAAGGCAACTGGCTCTGCTCTTCGGGATCTTCAATCAATGAAGGTTCAAATAGTCTCAAGCTTTCTGCACTAACTACTAAATAGATGTGCATGTAAGCTGGAAAATCAAGGTGAAAAGCATTCTCACCGATTTTCTCAAGTATCTTGAAAGGTCCATACCACATTGGCTTCAACTTCTTACCTTCACCTTGCATTCTGTCTTTGCTGATATACAACCAGACTTGATCACCAACTTGGAAATTATGCTCAGTCCAATGCTTATCATGCCTTGCCTTGTACTTGGATTAGCGCTTTTCCAGCTATTCCTGCACTACTTGGTGAATTTCTTGGATTTGTTCAATGAACTTGGTTGCTTTGTCCACATTGTTATGTCCATCAACCTTTATGTCTTTATTAAAGACAAAATCCAAGGGGGACCTTGGTATGAAACCAAAACAAGGCTCAAAAGGAGATCTCTATGTAGAAGAATGTTTAGCACGGTTGTAAGCATGTTACACATAACACAAATGTTCATCCCAAAGCTTGGGAGCTTGCTACAATAGCCTTTGAGCAACTGGATCACTGTCCTGTTGACTACCTCTGTTTGGCTGTCTGTTTGCGGATGAAAAGCTGTGCTCTTCTTCAGTCTGGTGTCCATTAATTCCCATTGACTTGACCAAAATTTCCCAACAAATCGGGAATCTCGATTAGATACAATGGAAGTGGGTAATCCAAAATGAACCCATGCACACTGAAAGAAAAACTTCGATGTTTGTTCAACTGTAATCTGTTTGTTACAAGGTATTAAAATACACATTTTTTTGAACCGATCCACAATAACATATAAATAATCATGACCTTTTCTAGATTTAGGCAATCCCCCAACAATGTCCATGGAAACACTTTCCCAAGGATGAGAAGGAACTGATAGTGGAGTGTACAAGCCTAGTTTTCTATTGCTGAGCTTTCTTTTAGCACACATGATACACCCTCTTACATATCTAGAAACTGTTCCATTCATTTTTGGCCAATAAAAAAATCTTTGCAGCTATGCAATGGTTTTACTTACACCAAAATGACCTGATATCAGAGAAGTATGTGCCTCCCTAATTATGTTAATTCTCTCCGTTTGTGGGATGCATAGCTTTCCCAAATGATACAAGAGTCGGTCCTTAATATAGTAATCCAATTCTTCTACCTTTTTTCCATTACTTAAAGCTGCATATACATCTTTAAAGTCTATATCTTGAGCATATTTTTCAATGTAGCTTTCATGCATTACTGAGTTATGCTTAAGTATAGTAGATGCATTTATGATTGGTCTAGACAACATATCTGCAACTTTATTGTGTATGCCCTTTTTATATCTGATGACAAGATGAAACTGTTGTAGAAAACCTAACCACCTATAGTGTCTTGATTGCTGCAACTTAGTTTGTGAGTGTAAATATTGAAGTGGTTGATGCTCAATATGTACAACTGTCTCTTTTCCCATTAGATAATGTTTCCACTTTTTCAAACTTCGTACTAATGCATACAATTCTTTATCATATGTGGGATAATTAAATACTACAGAATTAAATGTTTCAGAATGATAACATATGGGTTTACTGTGCTACATCAACACTTCTTCCATGGCATAGTCATTAGCATCCATTTCAATCTCAAATGGTCTTTGAAGATCTAGCAATGCTAGTACTGGTGCTGTACTAATCTTTTGTTTCAAGGTGTCAAAGGCTTTCTGATGTTTGCCTCCCCGCTGAAACACCTTGTTCAATCTTGTTAAAGCATTTAAGGGAGCTGCAATCAAGGAAAAGTTAACAATAAACTTTCTCCAATATTGTGCTACTCCTAGGAAGCTTCTAACTTCTGTAGTAGATTTGGGTTTAGGCTAGTTTACAATGACTGCAACCTTAGAGGGATCTATCTTCAATTCACCACCCCCTACAATATGACCTGAATAATTCAAAGATGTTTTGCCAAATTCACATTTTCATATCTTAACATAAAGATTTTTTCTTTTCAAAACATCTAGAGTCCGCTTTACATGCTTCAAATGTTCTTCCCATGTTTTACTAAATACAAGAATGTCGTCTAGATATACAATGACAAAATCACCAATAAAAGGCTTGAGTACATCATTCATTACTCTCATGAAAGTAGCAGGAGCATTAGTTAAGCCAAAAGGCATAACTAACCACTCATACAATCCTTGCTTTGTTTTGAAAGCAGTCTTCCATGCATCTTGCTCTACAACTCTAACCTGATGGTAGCCACAATGCAAGTCCAACTTGGAAAAGTAAACAACTTCTTTCAACTGATCTAATAGATCATCTATGCAAGGAAGGGATAACAATTTTTTATCATTATCTTATTCAATGCTCGATAATCAATGCACATTCTCCATGAGCCATCTTTCTTTCTCACTAAGACAATTGGAGACCCACATGGTAATGTGCTAGGTCTTATGAACCCTTTCTCGAGCAGCTCCCGTACCTGCTTCTTGATTTCTACCTTCTTTAAAGCGGATAACCTGTACATTCTGATGTTAGGTAATGGAGCATCTTGCTGCAAATTAATATCATGTACTATTTCCTTTTTGGGTGGCAGACCTTTCGGTTCTTGAAATAACATATCATATTCTGAAACAACTTTTTCTAAATCAGCTTGTTGTTTAGCATCACAACCTTCAAATACATTGGTTTTATCAGGTTTCTTTTCCTTTACAACCATCAGTAAAAATTGTTTGCATGAATT